>WJEZ01003134.1:0-11525 GCA_009869925.1 Thalassaphorura encarpata
ATGTGAGTGCCAAAACAAAAAAGTCATTCAAAAATGCATTTAGATTCGCCGGGTAATTAATTGGCTCAAGTGACAAGGCACTTTGTTTGTTTACATACAGAGTACGTGGATTAGACTAGTCTCAGCCTCAAGACTCCAATGCTCAATGTTTAGACTTAACCAGTGGCAGAGGATACACAAACACAGGAAAATACAAATCGTTATGTACTATGCTTAAGTATTGCGCGTGAGAAGCTTAAAACAATAGTAAAAATATTAAAAAATTGTCTAAATTTTGAAATTTATGATTTTGGACTGTATTTTTTAGCCCTTTTATGATTTTTTGAATAATTTTGGGCACTAGTAAGTAAATCGTGGCAAACTTCACTTCACGATTTCTTTTAAAGCTAGCGCCTACGCCTTGCCTTACTTACGTTGCGTTCTTTTCCCCTGCAGCAATTATAATTATAAAAATTCCTTTGAAATTGAAAGCAAAAAAAAGGAAAAGAACAAGTGACAATTGTGAACAAAGAAGAAGATTTTGATTGCGTAGCGCCTTTGGCGGCCACGGCCACAATATTATTAAGAATACATGGCATGGCAAGGCATGGCATGGCATGACGAACTCCAATGTAAATCTCACGTTACGATGCATACATAGTGTTGAGCCACTTAAAGAACTAGTGTAGAGTTAAGTAATGAAAAGTCCTTACGAAGGAAAGGGTTGAATGAAGTGAGGAAAGAAAAGGAAGAAGAAGAGTTCTTTTTATGAGTCCCATCACGCGGAATGACTTTGCGTCAAAATACAATGGTGTCCAAATTATTCATCCTTGGAGAAAATAACTTCAGCACCAGCATGGCGTGAACTCATCAAGGGAAAGGGAAGGAACGTTGACAATTGCCAATTAAGCAACGTTTGCTCTAATTAGGTTTTTACTCAGGAGTAGTAGTAGCAGTTCATCCCTTCCAGCGTGGGAAGAAGAATTTTATTATAAATTTTATCTAATCTCTCATGGATTTTAATTTCCTTGGTTGGTCGGGTCTGGCCCTCACGATTTATTTTTCTGCACTGCTCTTCCTCTCAGGTTATGGCTGTTTTTGCCTTTTAAGTTTAGTAGCAAAAATGTTTTTGGGAAATTACATAAAGATTTAATAAATTTACCACTATGCGAAGTAAAAATCAGAAAGATGCACGTTTTCGTTTTGTGTTGTCACATTGGTCCTTCGTGCCGGATGTTTTAAAAAATCCCGCTTCAAGGCTAAAGCTAAGGCTGGCTAATTAAAGTTTTTCCCAACACGGTAGTGCTAGTGCATTGACTTCCAATTGTTTTGGATAAAAAAATTTTGTACGGCCAACGTGAAACGAAGCGTTGTCACTTGTACTTTGGCTCAGCCGTTGAAAGTTAATTGAGATTGAAATGAATCACTGCAAAAAATCTTACAAATGATGCTTCTGTTTTTCGGCTGGCTGGCTGTCAGGCGCCTCTGCTACGTTTTAGCCTACGGTTTTAGCACTACGGCAAATTTTCAAAATACAAATGTGTAATACATATAATTGAACGTAGATAATTAGCTTTAATTTTAAAAGATTTTTAGTGCGATGCAAAATATGTAATGCTTCTGTTCATTGACCCACCAAAGGCATTGCCATTTTCAGTCCTGTGGTTTAATTATTGTCCAGTTAAAGAGAATTCATTTATTTCTTGGTCATTGTCCTCATCTAATGTCTCATCTCATCTCGGAAGCAAAAAATTTTCAAAATACAAATGTGTAATACATATAATTGAAGGTAGATAATTAGCTTTAATTTTAAAAGATTTTTAGTGCGATGCAAAATATGTAATGCTTCTGTTCATTGACCCACCAAAGCCATCGCCATTTTCAGTCCTGTGGTTTAATTATTGTCCAGTTAAAGAGAATTCATTTATTTCTTGGTCATTGTCCTCATCTAATGTCTCATCTCATCTCGGAAGCAAAATTAATTGGTTCCACGTATGGTAGATCCGAGTGGAGTGAGTGACATGAGATTCAAAACTACAATTCATGCAAAAAAACTATCACAAGTGGTAGTGGCAGCGGCAGCAAAACTCATTAGCTAAAAAAATCACGTACCATGGAATCTTGCTAAGCGAATTTGCCTGCTATTTCCTCAATAAAATTTACAAAAATCGTTGACATTATTAGCACTAATTGGACGAAGAAGAGGAAAAACTTTAATTTTACCTCATCCGTTTGGTTTGGGCTACGAAAACTTTATTTGTGTCTGTGGGTAGTTTTTTGGTCGGCTTGGTTTGGCTTTAGGCCATCCTTGCGTTCGTTCGGTTTGTTAGTGACAAAATTTTTTTCATGACTGAACGCCGCGCATCATCATCACTTCATTTCGTGTGGCCTCGGCGATTGAAAATTAGAAGGAAAGGCAAAAATATAAAGTGATTCTTGTCACGTCAACAATAATTGGATTGGACAAAGAAAAGAAAAATGAAGGAGATCCCGCGGCAATAGCGCCCAAAGTCAAATTCGAACTCCTGATTAAAAATGGCTCAAATTTCAAAATCCTATTATTTGAAAACTACCGCTCGATTTTTCTTCCGTTCGTTCAGAATTCAATTGTTGTTTTTCACATTTAGTTTAGGTTCAAAATTTATTTCCTGTCTGATTTTTGAATCCACATTCAGGATTCAAGAGAATTCAATCAACCGGGAGGCAAAGGCAAGGCAAGTCGGTTTATTTACCCTTCTAGGAAGGAGTGGTGCTGATTGTCACTTCGATTTACACCCAAATACGGTTATCCCCTTAAATGGCATTTTCACCCAGCTTCAGCTTCAGACGATTCTTCCACCCTCCATTTCCTTTGCACATTTCAATTCAAGAGAATTCAATCAACCGGGAGGCAAAGGCAAGGCAAGTCGGTTTATTTACCCTTCTAGGTAGGAGTGGTGCTGATTGTCACTTCGATTTACACCCAAATACGGTTATTCCCTTAAATGGCATTTTCACCCAGCTTCAACTTCAGACGATTCTTCCACCCTCCATTTCCTTTGCACATTTCTTCCGCACTCTTGGTTTTCATCACCAAGGGCTGGCTGCCAAAAAACCCTCAAGCCTTTTACACTGTCAGCCACCTTAAATGGCATTTTCACCCAGCTTCAGCTTCAGACGATTCTTCCACCCTCCATTTCCTTTGCACATTTCTTCCGCACTCTTGGTTTTCATCACCAAGGGCTGGCTGCCAAAAAACCATCAAGCCTTTTACACTGCCAGCCAACTGCTATTGCCGCCATTGCACTTGATAAATCTTCTCTCAATCAATCTTTCCATTCCTCGAGAAAAAGCAAAGATTTTAATTCCGGTTGGGAATTTTAGAAAAAATAATCTAGCCCTAGCATTTCCTGAGTTTTCAATATATTTTTGTCTAATGAGGCGAATAAACTGAAATTTCTTCCCAGGATTTTATTTTGAGAAACTTTTTACGTTGTGAGTTTATTTTTACCTTTGATAAATCATGTGGAAAATCTATCAGCTGAAGGTACATACAAAATTAATAACACCGTATTTGCTCGTGCGATAATGTAAGTCACCTGTTTCCTCCAAAACTACTCAACGCATAAACTCAAACAATACATCAAAAGACGCAGAAACTTTCCAGGAGTGTCCTAAGTAGGGTCGGAAAGTTGTAATATGCGCGCGCTGCGCGCTATGATTTTAGGCGCGAGACGGTTTTTACATAGGATGGCATGTAGATTGAATGAGGAAGGGAAAGTTTGACCAATTGTTGACTTGGCCAAAATGCCCCAACAACGGGAGTGACATGACATGGGTTGAAAAAGGCGGGACAATCAGGCTTAGTGAAAATAGAAGGAAAACCAAGTCTGACCATCTCGCCTTCCTTCTCCTCCTCTCTCATTACGATTTAACCTTTTGACCGTGTCAGTTCTACTGTTAATTGTTTTCAATCGTGATTTGCAACCACCGCACCGAAAATTCAGCCACCCCAGGGTAAATTCAGCCACCGCAGTGGGAAATTCAGCCACCTCAAGAGAAATTCAACCTCCGCAGTGGGAAATTCATCCACCGCAGAAAAAAGTCAACCTCCGCAGTGGAAATTCAGCCACCTCAGGGGAAATTCAACCTCCGCAAGGAAAATTCAACCTCCACAAGGAAAATTCAACCTCCACAAGGAAAATTCAACCACTACAGGGTAATTTCAACCTACGCAAAGAAAGTTCAACCTCCGCACGGAAAATTCAGCCACCCCTGGGCAAATTCAACCTACGCAAGGAAAAGTCAACCCCCGCACGGAAAATTCAGCCACCCCAGGGTAAATTCAGCCACCGCAGAGAAAATTCAACCTTCGCAGGGAAAATTCAGCCACCTCAGGGGAAATTCAGCCTCCGCAGTGGGAAATTCAGCCACCGCAAGGAAAATTCAATCTCCGCAAGGAAAGTTCAACCTCCGCAAGGTGTGTTGTGCTTTTGAGTGCATTTGAATGAATCTCATTAATTTATCTTTAGTTTAGTTAAAGTTGAGTTGAGTGTCAATTTTCCTAATACAAGCACGGACAATGTGAGCGCGAAGCGCAATCACGCGGCAGACGGGGGTTTGGGGGGTTTACCCCCCAACTAGTGGAAAACCAAGCCGAAGGCTTGGTTTGGGCTAGTTATTTAATATTTCCAAAGATAAAATGGGTAGTACTACAGTAGTACGAGTACCCATCCTTCCTTAAAACCTTAAGATGTATTTTCTTTTCTGGGAAGAGAAGATGTTCAAAAGAACTTGGGTACATCCCCAATCCCATTCCAATCATTTTTATAAAAATGATTACACCTGTCTTGTCTGTCTGTCGGTCCAACCCTCCTCGTTAGTAAAAAGAAGAAGGAAAGGAAAGGAACAAGGCGTTTATGGTCTGATGGCTCAAGTAAAGGCAAAGGGATTGAGTTCCAATTTTTTTTTAAAGCCTTTCTCTCGGTCGGTTTTTAGCGCCTTTGCCTTTTTACCAAGAAAATAATAATAATAAATGAGCCATACCATAATCAGTACATTTCAAGCAGAAGTAAAAGAGACCCGGGTCTGCCTGATTATAGCTTAGGTTTAGATTTAAAATTCTCAAATTTATTTGTTCTTCTGTAAATTCCTAGAAGAAAATTAGACCGAATCGAACTCAACGTGCTAGGTCGGGTATTATTGCAAAATTTGACGAGTAATCTCAAATTCTCGCGCTATATATTCATACAATATACTGATACTTTATAGAGCGACGTTAAGCTCATAAGTCCTTCCTTCGGCATACTATGCCAAAGGGTTTCTAATTTACATGTAATAATTACTACCGACCTAACCGTCTAATTACTGTTGAATTTCATGGCATACATATGGCTGGCGTATAATTAGCTCGGCTTACTTTTATTACTTTTATTTTATTATTTTACTTATTTTACTTTTAGTTGACTTAATTCTTGCTTTAACTCTGGTCGGGATTTTGATAACGTTCGTACCTTATCACGTTTTTTCTTAAGTTCTGCGGTCTCAGCGCTGCAGTACGTTCTTATTTGGTTGGGTACAATTGATTTAGCTTTGGTTGGGAAATGCTTCTCAATTAACTGGCTAATTGGTTGGGCCCATAAAATCCACGTATCATTTGCACTCGATGAAATAGTTGGGGGTTTAAACGCAAGAACTGTGGCATGTATCACGCTTACAAATTGGAATTCCACTGGTTTCGACAGATTTGTCATTTTTCTTAACATAAATTATGAAATATGAGAGAAAAAGCTCAATTTTTGCAATACGGTTCTAATTGTGCCAAATATTTTGATTTTGATTGGTTACGTACGACGTAATTAGCCAATACGAGTACCATTATGGCGGGAATTTTGAAAAGTAATAAATTAGATCTGCATTGCATATAGAAAGGAAGTAAAGAAAAAATATATTTATTTTTAGGTTTAAATATTTTATTTTCGTTGCTCTACTCGTTCGTGGAGAAAAGAAGGTAAAAATACAAAAAAATCGAAGTGATATCATGCCCGATCCACCTACGCATCCAACATTGAACAATATTGTGCAGTTTTTTGGTTTGATTGTTGAGTTATTCATGAATTTAGGCCAAGCCAAGGGGATCCTATGTATCCTGATGACATGGACTAAAAAAGCAGGAGCAAGGAGTGACATTTGTATTGATTTTTCTCTGCCCTGCTCTTCTTATGGAAGACAGTCACGTCCACTTGTCCTGTAGAATTTTTTCATTACGCTCCATTGTTAATTATGCAAAGAGGCAATAATTGAATACCCGTGCTTTCTAAGCCACATACACATACTACACGTACATGTACATGACATGACATACCTACCAGTAGTACTACTGTACTACCCGGGTACTCTATACAGTCAAATACCCGGATTGAGCAATGCTAAGCTAAGTGTGTATTTATTTGGGAGGTGGGTCGTTTTGAGTGCGTTTGCATAATGCATTGACTATTTTAATGGGCTAAGCTAAGCCTATACTTTTGCTAAAAATTTAATTGTGTTCCTGTATAAATGTAAAAAATATAATAGGAGCGGGTAGTTTATGAGGAAACACAAACAAACTCAAAGCAATTTCGAAACCGCCCTGGTTTGCTTTACTTTTATATTATTTTATGGTTTATGGTTTTAGGGCTTATGGCTAAACCTGAGCTTAAGCTTAAGTTTAAGCTAAATCCAATTCCTTTTGTTGTTTCACCTAATCTTGAATTAAGTATTTAGGTAAAACTTAATTAGAAAATTTCTCTAATCTTAATGACCGAGCATTAAGCATTAAGCTTTTCAAAACACGGAACAGATTAGACGGCTCATAAAATCCAGTTGGAGTATTCATAATGAAATTTATTTAAATTTTATGTTTGCCTTGCCTGCGCCTGCCAAAGCGGGACTTTGTATTAAAATTACGAATTTAGATTGTTATATAGGCCAGGCCAGGCCAAGCGATCAAGCGCTGGCCTGAATATTGCAAAATTTATATAAACTAGTCAAAATTGATTCAAGCTGAATTTACCCGGGTACCAGCCCATAATAATGCAAGTCAAGAGCAGATTTTTGTTTGAGTAAATCGAATTTAAGCCCATTTTTTCTGAATTCTTTTCTCTTGACTGCCTCGACTCATTTTTCCTGTGTTCGTGCGTAGCCAGCCAGGCCAAGCCATTGATCTAAAAAATCACAGTCCATTCAGGACCCTGGATTCAATTTCATTTGATGTAACGTAATTGTATCGCACTTTGAACCCAACTACTGTGTGTTACGTCTACATCTACCTCTACCGTATACTTTTTCTTTTGCCTTGCCTTGGTGAAAGTCAGCCAAAGCTAAATCTAAGCTCAACTCAGGTTTTCCTTGATCCAACTTTGTTTTTGATTCAATTTCACAATAAGTGTCACTTGAATGGCGGAAACTTGGGAGAAAAATGCCTTGCCGACTATGACCAAAGAAAAATGTTACGGCTAGTAGTAGTGCAGTACCTTCAAATAATATTACTTTTCAATCAAATTTCTCTTTTTATCCCTCGCGCGGATATGTTCAAAACAAAGCAAGCAAAAAAAAACGTGAAGTAGCTTCACTATCTAAGCTAAATAAAATTCTTGACAAATAACGCAACGCAATGCAACGCAGAAAATGAAAAGGAAACGGAAAAGACAAATTTCTACCTGTCCTGTCTTCATTATAAATTCAATTACGTTGCGTCTTGGCGGCATGGCACTTGGTTGACAATTTCAATCCGCCCTCGACAATTTGTCGCGTGATGCGTAACCTGTAATAAGTTTCATTTTTATTCACTGCTGTGAACAACAATTTTTTCATTTCTTCCTGCGAAAAAGAGAAAGTGAACTAATATTACAATTTTACATGTGAGTGAACTTTGCATAGGGGTTGTACAACATTGTATAAGGTTCTAGCAAAATGCAAAATAATTTTTGGCATGGAATATTTTGTGCTGTACTAGCTAGCTAAGGTGTACTACACGTGCTCGTGCTATTATTTTTGAAGACAAAATACTTAAGGGTCGCGTCGTCGTCAACTTGGCGGGAGCAGAATTTTTTCATGAATATATTGTTAGCTAACTTTATGAATATATTATGACGCAGGGCTAGATAGCGTGTTTAGTGCTCAGCTGAGCATTTCATTTCCTCTGTTCTATATTCATCCAAAAATCCAGGTACGTACGACGACAATGAAATCCAGAAATGGCAAAATTACGCGTTACCTATCGAACTTTTTGTATTTTTGGACCAAACGAGTGACACGTTAAGCTAAGTCTGGGCTGAATTTTGCATATGAATTCTATTCCTGCGTGCTTAGACACACGTGGAACTTCACTTCATCCACGTGCAAATTGAGTCCTGAAAATGGAATCTAAATGGGGAATATCATTGAATAATCAAGAGTTGAGCTGAGCTCAAATCAAGGAACACCTGGGACTAAACGCACGTTTTAAATGCATGGAGTAACCCAGGCTAGATCTTGAATTTAAGATCTTATGCTATGCTATAGCTTATCTCTTGGGTGCTAGGCTTAGCTTCAGCTGGGTGTGATGTGAAAACGGGTAAAGATTCTCCCAGATTTCTGTTCTGTTCAGCCTGGATCGATCTGGTTGAGAAATTATGAATAAAATATTATTTCCTGGGACAGCCTACTTAAATTGTAAATTTTGTCGGGGAATTCAAAGGCTAACTTCTGCTATGGAGGGTTTTAAGCCTATCTGATATAAATTAGATCAGATCAGATCATATCTCGATTAACCTGGCGGCGTTGCATTAGCATTATCATCGTTATCGCATCGCGTGTAATCTGATCCATGAACTTGACTCCTGAGCTCTGTTTGCCCTGATACAAAACAAGAATCAATTTAGCATTTTAATTAAACCTTATCAAAAATCTTGTGTACACGAAGAAAAACCGGTATTTATCGTGCAGGGCAATTACAAGTGTAAAGTAATTTGTACACTAAGCCATTGCATTGCATTGTTATTGCTATTGCTGCTACCCCGGGGATCATAAAATAGATTAAACTAATAATTTGTACCTAGATCAAGTCTACCTATTGTCTCAGTCTCATAATAATAAATTATATTTCTTGTTTGCAGTGACCTGTGATGAATCCTTGGGCCACTTGTCCTTATCATCAGATATCCCAAAATTCTCAACGAGAGGTGGGACCTACAGAGCAGTCATTGGAGAAACAGTCGTCCTCCCTTGTCAAGTCGAACATTTAGGTATGAATATTTCCTGTTTTTAATTTCTAGGAGGTCAAAGGTCAAAAATGTAAAATTTTGGGTCATAGGTCGATATATTCTATTGTGGAAACGAGGAAATGCCGTGCTGTCAGCCGGAGATATGAAAATCACAGTTGATCCTAGAATTCAACTTGTAGATGGATACAATTTGGAAATCAAGAAANCTTGTAGATGGATACAATTTGGAAATCAAGAAATTAAGGATCCATGATGCTGGGGACTACATTTGCCAAATGAGTACCTTAACTCCACAAGACCAAATTCATACACTAGAAATACTAGGTAAGCAATGAATTGGGGCAAACTGAGACTTGAGCCTATTTATCAAATAGAGACATTTTAAAATGAGCAATCTAAAAGGGTTATAAATTAGCATAAAGTACTTGAACCAATTTTAAATTGATTTGATTGACTTTTTTTCCTTCCACTCAAATGCAGACGACGACAAGACAGGAAAATCATAAATCTCTTGCAGGCTTTACTTTTTTATTTTTTAACCGTACCGTCCCGTGCGCTTCGCTCCGTTTCCCTAATGATGAGTGGAATTATGACTTGGACATGCTCCTAATGTATTCTACTATATGGAACGAACAAATTTAAAAAACGAATTGGCCTTACTTGTGTATGCATTTCTTTTCTTTTGTCATCAAATAATTTCCATAAGTATTATTAGGACGGGTTGAAATACCCGGGATAGAGGACCCTCTAAACTACCACAACGCGTCCGGTTCGGTTCCGTCGACCCTTTCCTATATTTTTTTTCTATTCATCCAACCGATATTGAATTCGGGTATTGCATAATTTTGTCTTCACCCTTCGCTCGCATTATATTTTCAAAGATTCACGGAACATTAATTTGACATGAATTCATGAATTCGTTTCACTCTCAAGGCGATTATCATCACCTATTCATCATATTCGGTCGGCAACAAATGATTCGTCGGTTAATCAGAATCATTTTTCATAATTTTATGTTTTTCTATATTTCAGTTCCACCAAGCGTACGGAGTGAACCGAGTAATGATCATGTGACCATTACCAAGGGAGATACGGTCACGCTCCAATGTCGAGGAAATGGAAATCCTGTCCCAACTATTCGGTGGACAAGAAAGGTACAGTACTAGTTCAATCAAATTTTTAAATTTCATTTAGATTTAAATGTAGAGCTCTAGAATTCAGTCAAATAGCCAATTACTGAGGCGGCATACATAGTATTTCACACACTATTTTTTTTTCTTTGGGTTTTCGTCTTTTTTTTTGTCACGACGTGGCAATTGCGACCAAGATTGTGACATGACTTAAAGATGAGGACGCGTGAAATGGTCCAATCATGAGAAAAAAGCTCTAAGGCTGACGGTTGACGCTGAAAAGATTTGCTGGGCAAAAAAAAGCAAAAAGCGTCTAGCTTGAGAGAAGAAAATGTTTTTTGACTTGAGTCTTTGGTACTTTCTTTGACAGAATAATTTACTCCCCAATGGAGAGCAATCAGTGGAAGGGAATAGCTTCAGCATACACAAAGCGGATCGACATCAGGCTGGAATTTATATTTGCACGGCAAGTAACAATGTCGGCACACCAGTCTCAACCTCAATCCAGGTGAAAGTTCAATGTAAGTCAAATGCCCGTTTTCTATTTCTATATTAAGGCTAGAAATGTAGCAATGCTAGCATTGCTACATTACATTTCTTTAATGAAGCAAATTAGCAGAGAAATGAACAGAATCCTTGTCTAATTAACTCATAATAATTTGAGCGTGCTTTTTGGTCCAGATCCTCCTGAAATTGAGGTCGAAAGAAGTTGGATTCATTCGGGAGAAGGTTATGAAGCAGAATTGGCTTGCATTGTCCATTCGGATCCACCGCCAACGGTAAGAAATTAACCAATTCTAAGTTTAGTCCTAAAATTAATCAAATTTTGTTCTTAATTTCTGGAGAACTTATGACTTTCTTCAGTGTAACTTGGATATAAATTGTTCGTAATTGCCAACAATTCAATTTTTTTCTATCTGTTTAGAAGAAGTGTGTATTTTTACAACAGCATTCTAAAATTGTTAAAATTCTATGCTTTTTACGATGATTTTTCTGGAAAATCAGGAAAATATTCTATTTTTCGAGGTAATTTGTCCAGATTAGGCTAAAAACTCGCAATATAATAATTGATAGGTTCGTTGGTACCGTGACACCATGATTTTGGATACGACGGATCGTCGCCTCGTAGAAGAGCGAGGTTCTAGACACTCCCTCATCATCCGGAAAGTCCATCCATCCGATTTTGGAAACTATT
>WJEZ01003135.1:0-11524 GCA_009869925.1 Thalassaphorura encarpata
TTTATTCCAATCCAAGTCAAAATCAGGATTCGTAGTCGATATCGAACTGAAATGTACTGTGTGTATACATGTACTTGTGTGTAGTCATTGTACATTTTAAAATATAAGTGTAATTTTAAAATCTAAGCTTTGTTGAAGTAACGGTGTAATATTTAGTGTTTATCGTTGATGCATGGTATAAATCCAGCAGAGCGAACGTATGATATTATAAACGACACAATACGTCTTGTCATTATGCGTCTGCCAATGCCAAACAGGGAATCCTATTCAGCTAATTTTGTCCATTTAGTCAGATCTAATGGCTTGGTGTACAGCAAGCAGCTGCCAAAGCTTAACTTTTTAAGAGTGTCTTAAGGTCACGTCGGTTTTCAGTCCGAATTTATTTCCATGACCTGTCCTAATAGTAGTTGAAACTTTGTTCATTTGTTTATCCAGAACCAGAGGACAGGATTTCCTAGATATACCTAAATACCTCATAGCATATTAATTCTGTGATGTTATTCCCAAAGTTGTAAAATAAATGTTATGTGGTATCCGGATTGCGGATCTGAGTAATGGTAATTTACGGGGGCTCTTGATTCATGGGAAGTGTGATTAAATTGGAATAAAGTAAATGGGAAGGATAATTATACAGTACAGTACTACATTCGTTTGAGGATTCTGAATGTTCGTGTTCATTGTAAGAGACAATAATAAAAAAAGTGTCCTCGCCGTCGTCACTCTTGGGTTCTTGAAATCACGTGTCATTTTTTTAAGTCTAGAATAGAATTGCCAGCAAACAAAAAATTAAAATCTATAATTATGTAACGTGTGCATTGTGCACGAATCACATTTTTCATCATTTTTTCCTTCCGGTCATGTATTGTTCAATATGTTATAAAAACATTGATAGTTTTTTAGGCACATGATGTAGCAAAAACAAAATACTTCAACACTCAAGTCATGCGGCTGCAGAATTAGCAAAATTGAATGTTTTTATCGTACAAAGCAATTTGCAATGCATTGTTTGATGCCACCATCGACGTGTGAAATCACAACTCATTAGTTATATGATTGAGTCATTATCTGCGTGTAAATAAGAAAAGTCCTTCAAAAAATAATACAGTAGAATTTAAAAAAACTTTGAGTGCATAAGACCTTTGTCTACCTTGTGCATGTCAGAATTCTGAATTCTACAATCGCGTGTTATCTTTGGCAGTGTGTGGACACTCGAGAATACAAGTATAATTACATTCCATTTTCCAGTTAGATTCAAAAGTTTTTATCAGGAACTTAATTTACAATGATAATTAAATCCACGTGCTTTAATCCAAAGTCACATAAAACACGGTGACACTTTTAAATTCTTCCTCAATTGAAAACTTTTATTCACCTTTCCACAATTCTAATATTTTTAGCTGAATTCAAAATTTAATATTAAAATGGAAATCGCAGAGCAATATATTACCAAAGAATTTTTGGAAGGTCATCTAAAAGAAGGCGTAGATTCCTTTAGCATTCAAAGTGGTTCAAATGCAGGAGATAATTACACAAGCATTTTGTATTCCATTGATGTCATTTTAAAAGCTGGGAAGAAAATATTCCTTCTCCTCAAAGTATTCCCATATCATCCAGCTCGTCAAGATTTTCTCAAAATGGTCAATATATTTTCAAAGGAAGTTTCAGCGTATAGCATTTGGATTCCAGCATTGAAGAAATTAGATCCAAATTTTAAACTTCCATTTGCACCATTCTTGGGTGGACAAGCAGTGGATTTCAAAGCCCCTGGGGCAGGTAAAGTAAAAATAAAATTATTTTAAATTAATTAAACAAAAAACACTAAAAATGTATTTTTTATAAATCAGACAAGACCAAAACCGGATTTCTTGACAATTACATTCTGATGACTGATATTAGAAAAACCTATGGATATACAATGACAGATCGTCGATAAACAAAAAAAAAACACTAAAAATGTATTTTTTATAAATCAGACAAAACCAAAACCGGATTTCTTGACAATTACATTCTGATGACTGATATTAGAAAAACCTATGGATATACAATGACAGATCGTCGCAAAGGATTGGATTTTGAGCATACAAAATTAGTTTTAAAAGAACTTGGTAAAATCCATGCCATGAGTTGGGTCTACATGCAAAAGAATGGGACGGAAGTTCTTGGTGATACATTTCCATTTTTAAATGATGAAATGTTCAATGATGAGATGGCTGAACAATTTGCCCCAATGATGGAAGGGGTATTGAACAAAGCCATAAATCACATCAAGGATGAACTCGGCAACGACTCAGTTGTCGTTGCTGGAATCGAGGCACTAATAAATGACTCAAAACTCTCCACAGAGCGAATGCAACAATATTTGGCTCTTGATGGCATTGACGAAGAAAAGGCTGAGAGTTGGATGAGGGTCCCACCACCACGAGACTCTAGTTTTAATAAAAGTAAGAAAATGGATTAACAATTCGTTAAAAAATATTTTCTAATAAATACTTTGAATTTCAGCACCATGGCGGCTAGGCTGTCACGGAGACTGTTGGGTCAACAATATGCTCTTTAGATACAAAAATGATGGAATCCCAGAAGAAGTCGTTCTAGTTGACCTTCAAATATACAGACAGGCTTGCCCTACCACTGATTTGGCATATCTTTTAGTTTCAAGTGTACCATTTCAAGTACGAACAAAACATGAGGCAGAATTTATGGAAATTTATTACAAATCCTTCATTGCCACTTGCGAACATTTTTCTGTTGCTCCGATGCCTGGATTCACATTGGCGACTCTAAAGCGCAGATATAGGCGAGCCAAGATTTTTGGATTTTACATGGGTATCCCTCTCCTTAATATTGTTCTGAAGGACCCAGAAGATGCAATCGATATGGACAAAATGGGTGATTCTGCAAAGAATATGGTAGATATGTTTGAAAACATTTTGATTCAGCAAGGAGGTGAGAAGAAAGATGTTCATCTTCAGAAACAATACGCAGGACTTGCTCAGGAATTGTACGATGATGGTATAATTTAAATAAAAACACGTAACCCAAAAGAAACATCTATTCTTTAATTAAGGATTTAGTCTAGGAGCAACTCACAACTTAATTTATGTGCAGCAATGTTTGATGTAGTAATTTTAGCCTTGTACTCGTACAGTATAAAATAATAAAATTGGCAATGGATCCTACCAATTGACCAAAATTTAGGATTTAGTCTAGTTTGTCAGTTTTTGTAATTAAAATATCCTTGGCGAAGAAATAAACTTTATTCTGTTCTCAGCAATTCTCTAAAGTAATTTTCTCATGTTACCCTACAATAAATAATCACCTAACCTGACTTATATGTAGAACCTGGATTTGCCATGCATGTGTACGTAGTACGTGCTAAATAAAAACAGCACAGCTAAAAGGACTTGGAGTTGGAGTTCACGTTGTTTGTTTAGTTTATTTTTAGCATGTAAATGTAACTGTTGAAACAATGAATGACAACTGCAGATATAAGTATTTTGACAAATTTGCGTTTGTGAGCGATCAAAGTGTGAAAATATTTAGAAATAATTCTACAAGTCAGAATCAACAAATTAATAACGTTAAAAATTTATGTATACAATAGATAAAACTTCTACTTCCTCATTACTAGCAATGTCCTTGTATTAATTTAAAATTACGGTAACAAAGGTAAACAACAAATGTAATGATAATCGAATGCTCGCAAATAGTATGAACGGTTCTAAATTGGTTACTACAGTAACATGAAATTGAAACATACTGATCACAAATGATAAAATACGTCACGGGTTATTGTAGAAAAATGTAATAAAAAATATTATCTAATATCTAGAATTGTAGTTGGGTGTATATCATGCCGGGTCGTCATTGGTGAGGGTCAAAGGTCTCTTCAGTAAATGGTCACAATTCCTCTTCCGTCGAGCACTGCAATCTTGTCATTGTTGAGAGTTGTAACGTCATAAGGGAATTTGAATTGTTCAGGGTCCTTGATCGTGGCTTGAATATTTCCGCTGGGCTCGACAACACGAATGCAATTATTTCTGGCGTCACAAACGATGATGTTTCCAGAGGAATCCACGGTCAAACCTAGTAGGCCTTTTAAGACGCTGGAAAGCAACCTCTCCTGTCCAGTCAGCTCAGTGTTGAGTCGAATGAGGGAATTTGAATTGTAGTCGCTCACGTACAGGAATTTACCTGAAATGAAAATTTACATTGCTAACTAAGCTCAGGAAAATTCTTATCGTAAGGAAAATGAAATATTTTGTTATTTGCTTACCACTTTTATCAAAGCAAACAGAGCGTGGATATTCAATGTCCTGGTCAGCACTGATGGTTGGATCCGCCCGGAAAATACTGTGTTTCCTCAAAAAATTTCCATGCTTGTCAAACATCTGAATTGAATGATTCATTCCATCCACACTGGAAAGCAACCTCTCCTGTCCAGTCAGCTCAGTGTTGAGTCGAATGAGGGAATTTGAATTGTAGTCGCTCACGTACAAGAATTTACCTGACATGAAAATTTACATTGCTAACTAAACTCAAGAAAATTCTTATCGTAAGGAAAATGAAATATTTTGTTATTTGCTTACCACTTTTATCAAAGCAAACAGAGCGTGGATATTCAATGTCCTGGTCCGCACTGATGGTTGGATCCGCCCGGAAAATACTGTGTTTCCTCAAAAAATTTCCATGTTTGTCAAACATCTGAATTGAATGATTCATTCCATCCACAACTGCAATCAGATTTCCATTTGGTGAGACAGCAACTCCCATTGGCTTGTAAAATTCCCCATCTCCATTGCCCTTGCGTCCAAAGCTCGTGATGAATTTTCCATCCAGCGTAGCCAGAATGACTTGATGGTCATCCTTGTCAGATAAGACGAGTCGTTTGTGTGTGTGATCAATCGCAATCCCACTCAGCCAAGCCACATTTTTTCCAAGTCCCACAATCATGTTCCAATTCTCCTTCCATGCTAAATACTCGGACTTTGTTGTATTGCCTATCTGCTACGTAGATCTAAAAGTACAAAAAAACACATGTACTAACGAATATTAATTTATGCCAATTTATTCTCTTTACCTTTTCTCTGAGTGGATCTGAAGCAATCCCAGTCAAATGAAATCCTGGCATGCAATGTTCAACAAGGAACCGAGGATAATTATCCTTGAGTGCAATGAAATCCAACGATGGAGAAATATTTGCATAATTTCTGGACACAGGGAGGACAATTGGACTATACTTGGCATTCCAAAGTCCATGATTCCATATCTGAACATAGCCAAGGTAATGGCCAGTTTGAGACGCGACAAAGGAACAAGAGTAGCGATTTGGTACAGTTGGATCAACTTGAGTAAATATTGGGGTGATGTAGCCAACTGGATCAATTACTGTGACTGTAAAGTCTTTGCCTTCTGGTGGGTTGTTTACATCCATGGGTGGAACGTTGACAAAGAATTCAACCAGTGACCCCACAGATTTGACATTCAAGGTGGAAGGAATGACAGAGTACAGATCTTGTTTACGGACAGGATTGACTTTGGTTGGAAATCTGATCCAGGCAGTCACGTTGTGCAAAACGCTTGGGTCAGACAAGGATGCGGACTCTTGGTCTGGGCTGCAGGACGATGAGGCATATCCTGAGCTGGATGACCTTGAACTGACGCCTGAGCTTGAACTTGATGTTGACATGGTTCTAGGCTCTAAGAAATACAAAAGAAGAATGATTAACGTCAACGTATTACTAACTACGAATAATAATAGATAATTAATAAATAAGATAAATTTAATTTACTTACGGTTAACGAGTGGAGGAAGAGATGAGACTGGGAATAAACGTGAAGTTGCGTTCGTGGCTTCCGCATCTGAAATTGAAATTGGTGTCGGGAAAGGGCGAATAGTTCCTCTCATTTCTATGATAGGCTTCATCCCAGTTTGCGTTTCCACTGCTGCTGCAGCTGCGGTAGAAATTTCAGCACAGTTCACTTCGTCGGAAGACAGTCCTTTGGCTTCATTTTTTTGCATTTCTGAATATTTCAGTGGACCATAATTCCGGATTCTCTCGTAGACTGGTGCAGGCAACCAAACTCCAACGGGTCCTTTCTGAAAATAGACAAACAACACACAGAAGATTTGGAATTAACAAAAATCGATTTAAGTTGGTTTTTAATTTAACGATTGGAATCTAATGAAGTTTTAGTAAGAATTACATGTGCTATGAATGGCATGACTGAAAAATTAGGGCCCGACTGAGATAATTACGCCTGGGGTAAATCGGAATTAAGAACTGGAGAGAAGTTGATTTGTCTAGTCCCACTTCTATCATGCCAGAATTCTGGGCAGTAGCTGAACTTTTATGCAGCTCGTTCAAGCTGTCTCCTATCAAAAATTCAGATAGGAAAAAAAGATTCCAGGGGGAAGGAATATCATTGGCTCCTGAAAAAAAAGCTTCAACAGTCCAGAAACTTTAAGTTTTACTTCTGTATGTCTCCTCAAATGTTTCAACTGTCGTGGACTAAATAAAACTGGAATTGACTGGTATGAATTTAACATAAATACTTTGGCTCGAGTTAACAGGGTGAGGTTGACCAGTACCGTGTAATGAAATTTTCCATGTGAATAAAGTATTCACGAATATTATGTCAAGATCCTATGCTATTGAGCTTGGTGACTTATAACTGGAAGTCTGAGCTATTAAATAAATGCAAATTCAACCCACACACACAAGAAATGTTATGTTNATTGAGCTTGGTGACTTATAACTGGAAGTCTGAACTATTAAATAAATGCAAATTCAACCCACACACACAAGAAATGTTATGCTACGATGTTACGATTTATTCTCTCGATTTGTTCTATTCTGTACAAGTCTAAAATGTACGTACAACTAATTAACATCTATGGCTATACGCTTAAATAAAACGATCCGATTCTAAAACTTCTGATTGATTAAAATAAATTAAAACATTGCACAGATCATGCTTCAACATAAAATAAAATATTGCTGTAGTCGTGATTTTGTTTCAGAAAAAATAAATATGATTGTGTCAGTCATCGTCATCGTACGGGAAGTCTAGTCGTAAACCATTAAATTTTTGTATTTAGTTTTCTGAAGAATGCTTGTTAAAAATGAGTCTGGGCCAACTTCATCAGCATCTGTTTGGTTGAGCACCTGAGCTAATAATTGTCCAGACCAACCTGAGAATAAAATCACACCAAATTGATTCTCTTCAACTGCCTGAAACGCCTTTCCTTCGGTAGACAGATTCCAAAATAATATTTTTGGCATCTTGTATCCAGCTGATGTGAACATTGCCTTTGCTTCCTCAAAATTTCTTTCCGTCGTCCCTCTGCAAGCCAATTCAAATTTCATGTCTGTTAAAATGATGAGCAGATTTGGCATTTGGTGGCTGCTGTAGCGATTCATTTTTCCAGCTTCAATGATGAGTTTGAAAACTTTGTTCAGGTTTGTATTTGAACCCCATTCCATTCTGAGTAGTTGTCTCACTTTTTCTCCAATGGTGGGGCACTCAAAGAATCTCTGAATAGCAGGCGTCTCATGAAAAGTGATGCAACTAGAATTCCAGGGTTCAATCTCTGTGATGACCATTGTCAAGAGTGTAAGTCCAAGAGCTACTTTCAACCGCCCATGAGTTCCTCCCATGCTGTCACTAACGTCACACACGACGACGGCCTTTGTCAAAGCGTTGTAATCTGGAATTGGGGAAAATGAGACAATGTGTTTAATGCGTACTGTCTTAAACTTGCGAAAAACTGACCTTTTTCCCTAGTATCTTGAACGAAACACGCCCATTGATATTCAAGCTCAGCTTGTTCCATTTCAGACAGCATTTCAATTTGACTTATTTTGCCAATCAGTTCCAAAGGCCTGAGAGAAGCCCTGGCATCTTTGGCTGTAGGAATTGGATTCATGAGAAAGTTTTCAAATCTTGGGGCATCATGATGCATGAATTGTTCTTTGTTCTTTTGCATGGATCTGGTTGGAACTCTGTTGTAGTTGACTGAGCCCCATTCTCGTGCTGACATTCGAACTTCAGGAACTTCTTGAAACTGACGCAAAGGAACACAAAATTCCTTGTGGTACATTTTCCTAGCCAAGTATACAGCAATGACTGGGATTTTGTAGTCCTGGAGTGTACCAGTCAAATAAGCCAAATGAGTTGCGATGGTTGATGCAATCAATGTGTAACGGTCAAAATGTGCATCTAAGGATGGAGCCCATTTCCCTGCCATGCTGACTGACTTGGGGCGTCTCGTCGTATCTTTCACGGTTTCCATATCTCTGATCAATTGTTCAGCAAATATTTGAGCGATTTTGACATGGAAAACTCTGTATTTGACATCTGATTCAAATTTTTTGCGTGCGAATGCAAATCTAAGTTTGGTCATGTCCGCTGCTGAAATTGTTTTGACATCAAATCCTTTTCCCCTCATGACAAAAGAAGTCTCATCCTCATTGTCGTCATTGGCATTGCAGTTGTCAAAATATTCAATTATTTTTTTATTGTAGATTCGGTTCCTCTCATCTGCCCCTTGTCTTGCTTCTCTTGATTCCCTTCCAGTCAGTCTTGAATAATCAACTCTGGGTAAATCATCCATGGCCAAATGAGGATGAACATATCCATCAAAGGCAATGACCATGAGGAATTCCAAGGCATCCTTCCAACATCCAAATCTACTCATTTCCTCCAAGTTTCCGTACAATGTCCTTGGATGATTTTTGTAGAGCCAGAGTAAACATTCTTGGTATTGAAGTTCGAAGTCCTTTCCCTCCATGGAAATCACGCAAATGACATATTAATTTCATTGCATCCATTGGATTTGCATCCCAAGCTCTGCTAAGGAATTTGACCGTTTCTTCTCTACTGCTGGCTTCCGTCACATGGACAAGAAACTCTTGACGAGCATCTTTTCTTCTTTGTCTGGGTTGATTTCCTTGGCTGGAACTGGAAGTAGAGGGAAATGGGGAGGTAAAGTCGTAGAAAACTTCCATGAGTGGTTGTACAGGTTGAGCGTAAGTTCGAAGTCCTTTCCCTCCATGGAAATCACGTAAATGACATATTAATTTCATTGCATCTATTGGATTTGCATCCCAAGCTCTGCTAAGGAATTTGACCGTTTCATCTCTACTGCTGGCTTCAGTTACATGGACAAGAAACTCTTGGCGAGCATCTTTTCTTCTTTGTCTGGGTTGATTTCCTTGGCTGGAACTGGAAGTAGAGGGAAATGGGGAGGTAAAGTCGTAGAAAACTTCCATGAGTGGTTGTACAGGTTGAGCGTAGGAAAATTGCATTTGTCTTGGACGCTGGAAAGCAACGGCAAGATGATTCCTTCCGATTGAGACAAGAATTGGAGATTCATCGACACCGAGTGTACAATCACGGAGTTGACGTGAGCGTGACGGTTGGGGCTGAGGGGCAGCAGCGCCCTGGGCCTGGCTGTCAACTGGGGGTAATTCTAGAACTTCTGAATCTGAACCTGACCCATACTCCACATCTACATCAGACTGATCAGACATTCCAGAGCATTCCATGGAATTGAATCCGCTTTCACCGTTACAATTAACATTGTTAGGCGCCTGAGCTGAGCATTGTTGGTTTTCATCCATTTTGTGAGCCTGTCAATCCTAAAAGCCAGAGAAAATATGCTCAGTTTGAAACAAGTCTCGGTCCCAGAAATTCATTAATCACAACGGAAATTAAAATATTCATTTTAAATGGGGTTCTGAACAATTAATTTACGTAAAGCGATCACGTTACCTTTTATGATTGACACTTCTTCTTCTAATTTCTTCAGATAAAATTAACAATGTGATAAAATAAAATGAAACAGACACAAATTGAATCGACTCTAAACAACAAGATTTTGACTTCCTGCTCAGTCCGTAACTTTTTTCTAACTGAAGATCCATGAACTCGAAAGAGTCTCAATCTCATTACTTAGGCGGAATATGCAAAGTAGCTTGACTCTGGAAAATCCACTGAAATGGCCCTAGTCACATATGCAGATCAGATCTACCTGTCCAAGGAATCTCGAGACTTGAAAGAACATAATATACCATTTCACATCTGAGTCCCTCATGCATGTAGTTTCCAAGTAGCCAAGTAATAATTTTTTAAGATTTTATTTCAAGTTTTTCTGTATACTTGTGCATAAATTCTTTTATTTACTTTTTAGATTCGAATACAATTGTCAAGTATTACGAAAAAACCTTTGAGTTTAATTTAGGCAGAATAACAGAATCATATGCGTAGGCTGGAGCTGGAATAACTTAATTAGATAATACTGGCAATTAGTGCTCTTGACATTAATTGTAATTCTCAACACACATCTGAATTCACACTCATAGCATAACAGCATGACCGGTTTGGTAGTTTCTTCACTTTCACAAAACATAACATAACAGACTCAAGCCCTAAAGAAGACTAAAGATATTAATTAATTTGTTTTTGCTTCGCTGCGCATAAGGAAGGAAAATAGGATGACAATTTTTAAGGTTTTTAACTTAAAATTGAAACTAGTACATACACAAAAGAAAACAAATATGGATGGATCTAAAATACAAGTTGTGTTGTGAGTGTAAAGAAATCAAAAACTCCAATCCAAAGTGTAAAATGCAAAAGGCCATAAAATTCTGTACATAAATTCGTTCTGTGGCTGCTAAACTTAATGACTTGATATCACACATTTGTTAGATTCTCTTCAAACCACTCAAAGCACGAACGATGTTAGCTCAATCTTTAATTAATTATTAATTAATATCTATTGGATGTAATTATAGAACATTGTAAACCCACCTGAAGAATTCCTTCAAAACCAAATGAACTTAACATTAGTTCAAAATTATAGATTTTATCCAAAATCCAATTACTACTTCTAATTTTCTTTCGCTCCCTTGTCTATTGAATACTTAACCGGGATTCTAACGCTAACCTCACTTAAATATAAAACATTAAATTGTTTGTAATAGTATTTTATCCATTGTACATGATTAAGAAAATAGATGTAAAGGTAAAGTCGGTTTCTCAAGTAATATTATTTGTTTATCACCATTTTTTTACGTTTTACCGATTCTGGTAAACGATTCAAGACCGTGGCGTTACATAGGGAAATCCTGGCGACTCTATATCCATGGCCTGGAGCCGAACTGATTTCTCTGAAGGCTTTTTACTTTCCCCATCCCAGTCAATTTCACTCAATTAACTATTTGTCTTTATGATCCATACCCATCTCCTCTCTCGCAACTCAACGGATTAATTATTTTGTTAACAATGAATAAATTAAAACTTTGTAGGTGAAGGATTTAAGTTGCTGTAATATTATATCCCAACCTTAATTAATCATTAAGTACACTACAATAGAGTGAAGGTAGAATTTAAGACCAAATTATTGTCTAAACCCCACCGCCTTTTTTCATGTCGTGGTCTTTGGACTTTGAACGACGAGAGGAACTGGGAGTAGAGTCTAGAGAATCACTGTTTGAGCCTTGGGTAGGATTTCTTGGGA
>WJEZ01003136.1:0-11519 GCA_009869925.1 Thalassaphorura encarpata
AATAAAATTCAATATTATGTCAGTAGTATATTTTCCATGCGTGCATTAAATTGTCGTCATTTAATTCAATTTTAAAGAACAAGAGCCAATATATAATTTATACCTTGTTTTATTTTCAATTTTACATTTCCTACAAGTCAAAAGCACGGGCGAAGAACGTACATTAGGGTAAATAGTTTCCACCCCTAATTGTTGGTTTAAAACAGTGGAAGGGTTTCAGCACACAACACACCTCGCCCAAGTCGGGACTTTAGGCACGGTGAAAGTATGACTCATTGTTGGTTCTGTTGGTGTAGGAATGATTAATGGGAGTGAATATGTTAATCAGATGATTAAAACTAAATAGTTCCTAAAAAGCAAATGAGAGTAGTTTTTCCTCGTACGACTACCCCGCCTCTTAGAATTACCATTCATTCATTCCAAGTTGACAGCCGAGATGGCTATCCAATTTTTGCATGTGGTAAGAAATATTATGAGTGGGAGTGCAAAAGGTAATTTCCCCACTAAACTTATCCGTCATGAATGTTTCCTTCCGCTCGCAATGCCACTCACACTTTTCTTTCGCCAATTTCCAGATCAAAGAAAACCAAAAGATTTGGTATTTGAAAATTTTGATGATCTTTACCCACCCCACCGATAAATTTTTGATCAGGGATTCTACCTTGGCTCCAAAGTGAAACATTGGATGGGGTGTTGGGCCATAAAATGAACCATACACACACAAACTATCTGCCAAGCCCCGTCAAGTTGATCCTTACAAATGGAGAAATATCAAAATTGGACAGGTTTAATTTTTTCTTGCTCCCCTCATCATTTTTTTTTACTTGGTTCAAATCGAGGGGAAATACTCAAACATTTTACATTGTGATAGGGGAAATCTTGAGATTTGAGAGAGACATGATCAACTGAGGATTCTATTTCCTTCCAACCCAACACATTATAATGTTACAAAAGTAATAAGGTAAAGGGGATCGAATGGTTCGGTTCGAGTGCAATATTTGTTCCTTGCTCTCCTAATGCAACAAACCGTATCATATTGGGAATGGTGTGAAGTGTGAATGTATTTTTGCTCTGTAAGTGTTCATGTTCACCCCTTAAATGGGTATCCACTTGACTAGTTCATATCTGGATAAGCATGAAGATGTCTTGTCCACCCCTGCCTTGCTTCGGTTTAACTCAAGTGTGAGAGGGATGGGACATTACATAAATTATTGCGTGCCGTCTTTGTATCATATCCCGCAAAGTGAATCTCTTACTAAACTATCATCACCCCCTAAGGTCCTCTGACCATGCATATTTCATCCATGTTTTTTAATATAAAAGTAAAAGTTTGGTAATGCATTGAATTGCATTACCCGGATTCCCATGCATTAACATTGCCCTTACCCCAAGTTTCTTCCCAACTTTGGCTCCGACTGGGTTTGAGTTTTTGCGAACCATGTTGAGAATTGACATTGGCATTGGACTCTGCCCGCTGACTCCGTGGACTCCCGGTGAATAGTCTCACACAGAACATTTTCTTTTTGGATCTGCCGTCGTTTTCCCTTTTATCACTTCCCAACGACACATTTCACTCCTCATAATGTTATTCTATCCATCCACTTTACTTCCTCCCTTGATTCCATTCTCCAAAACTATGTACTAAATGTGTCCCTCATGCATTCCATTCCATAGCATCCTCCTTCATGCTATGAATTCTCAATCCTGACCCCCAGTCAGCCTCCGATTTTATGCACGGGCACTTCAGATAACTACTTCTTCCCTATTTATTCCTAATGTAGCTGTTAAAGAATGTGCGTTCATGGCAAGAAAGAACTGGTAATGAAGAGATTGTAAATGAGAAACTATAAAATGTGATAAATTAGTCAGTCTGCTCATTCATCATTAATTTCTGCCGAAGAACATGCTTACTGACTGAGTGAGTACTTGGACCCTTAGACGATGGCAATGACAGTGAATAAGGGGAACCACGTATCCATTTACTCATGTCGGATTAAAACCCCTTGCTTCATAATCTTAAACTACTCAATGAGCATATCTCAGCTCATCTGGTAAAAAGCTTTGAGATGGTTGACTTGAGCCTCATCACGGCTCACTATGCTCAACTTATCATCTCTGGTTCTCATTTGTTTTGTCTAATTAGTGTCTTGGGTTTGGAGATGGGGAGTGAATGAGGAAACCCATTTCATTCTAATGCTTGATTAAGCATGTCATTCCATTGTGTTGGATATTTTCCATTTTCATTGGGCGAATGCAAAGGAATTAATTAAGTTTTCTCACGAAGCTTCGATCCTTTCTTAATGTAATGCCCCAGCAGTACCACATTTCAAAATCCTATCATCATTACTACTGCCCTCACCAATAGTCAAGCCATGGGACCTCCCAAATCTCCTAGAGTAGAAAACCATTGCCATTGAATTATATAGCCCAAGTGGAGTCAGCCACTGAGCAGACCACTCGAAACTACCCTGACTGACTAAGGAATTTAATTGATCCTCCACTCTAATTATGCATCTTAAGCCCTCAACTCTTATAATCTCATTATCACCCTTCAAACTCTCAAGCTAGACCTGCGCATGGGTTTGCTCGGGTGGAAATCTCAAGATGATTATCTTTTCCTATGAATAGATTCCTCACACTTAATTTGATCGTGATGGCTTTGTTGATTTTCATTCAACCCTTTCTTCCTTTAAATTTTAAACTAACGACACCAAATTAGCAATGAAGTCAAAATTCTTAAGGAATTATACAAAGTGCTAAAAAATCTATTTCAATTTGTATTTGAAGAATCACAAGTCACGTAATTCACGGTGAAGGTGAATTTGAGTAGAAATTCTTATTTCCCCCTTCCTTCCTTCCACCTTGCTAAGAAATTGGCTTTTGCACACATCATTCCCATTAGTGGGGATGGTAAATGATCACATGGATAGTTATAATGATGTGTTTGAGGGGAATGAGTGATATTTTGAAGTCAGTCCTCTATCTTTCCTTCCCTTAATGTGATCTAATATTAATACACTAATGGTCGCAGAGTTCCGGGACCGATTTCCCCTTCAAACTGGGACTAACAACGATGCCCGAAGGAGGAGGGACGTCAGGATTGACAAATGATGAAGAACACATCGTCCATGTCTCCCTCCACTCAACTAACGATAATAATTCTTGTGTACACCGCCACTAAACAATCCGATAAGGAAAAGAGGAAAATAATTTGAGAGAAAATCCTGAGATGCAAGACAAATGCACGAAGAAGGTGAAACTCTTGGAGAATTAGTTTGTGTGCGTGTGTATTGTAATGGACTGGACCCAAAAGCCGACTCACGGGTAAACCCGGGTAACAGCCGATTTTGTACTGTATTGGACTTCCTTGGAAGCGGGAGAGAGAACATGCGTTGTTTCGCAACTTTCACAAGAAGGAAACGTATGCCACGCACTTTAAAATATAAAGTTGAGCACTGGTGTAGTAGTCAGTGAGTTCAAAACAGATGATGCTAAGTTAAGTGTCATGCCATTAGATTAGGCTCACGGCTCATATTTCTTTCTTCAAGGCGTCAGGATTAGAATGAGACTCCTTTTGTGTCAACTAGGATATTTCAAACTTTTCTTCCCTCATGCTTTTTTGTTTAAACTTGATTCCATGAAAAGTGCGAGTTAGGGTGAGACAAGTACTTTTGAAGAGATAAGCCAGGTATTTCTTCTTCCGTTTTTAAACTCAGGAAAGGAAAGTTTATATGTACTTTTTGTACTGTGAATTGGATTCAACGCATCCTTTGAATTTTAAAATAGAAAATTCAATTTTTCAAGCTTAGAGATTTTTTTCCTATGTTTGAGTGTTTCAAATCAAGCCAACCGATAACTCTATATACCAAAACTATCGTATAGAAAGGTCAAACCAAATATTTTATATAGTACCAGTCCAAATAAAGATTGTAAATTTAATTAAATTCTATGCATAAGAATGAGGATTGTATGGGCAGAAATGTGAAACTTGATAACTGAATGCATTGAATTCTACGGGAGAGTGAAAGTGCGTCGACGGTTTGGCTTATGAGTATCCCGTTACACCTTCCACTTGCATGATGCGCCTTGCATTCCAAATGCAAATGCGACTGCATAGATGCACATGCACCTTTTCTCTTTTGCATTTAAATTGTATCTGTCTGGTGCCTTGAGGGCGTTGAGTTGAGTTTAATGAGTCCAGAGCTTATCATTATACCCGCCCGCCTCAACCTTGCCTTCTTGTCCGACTACATCATAGCCATGGCGGAATTCGTTTGAGTCTAAACACATCCGTCACTTTCATTTCCGTATCAACAACACAGCAGATTTTATGAAAAACGATCTGAACTTTTCTCTTTTGCATTTAAATTGTATCTGTCTGGTGCCTTGAGGGCGTTGAGTTGAGTTTAATGAGTCCAGAGCTTATCATTATACCCGCCCGCCTCAACATTGCCTTCTTGTGCGACTTCATCATAGCCATGGCGGAATTCGTTTGAGTCCAAACACATCCGTCACTTTCATTTCCGTATCAACAACACAGCAGATTTTATGAAAAACGATCTGATCATGGCATGGCTCGAATGGATTTGAATGAATTGATCCAATTCTAGGGAAATATATACTGTAAAGTGAAAAGCTAGCCCGCCGGTGAAGGAAACGTGATACCTAGCGTATTCACATTCAGAGAAATTCACTAACAAATGAGTCAAAATCTAATTAACTGATTTACCCTTGTAATGCAGCAGCTCTCCTCTTGGTTGCCATTGATCTTCTCTTCCAGAGGAGAGAGCACTTGAATTGGCCAATCTCATGGACTTCAAAACCAAAGCTAGGCTAGGGAATTGAATGAAACCCAGGTCTAATTTACTAGCCAAGTAGACGTAAAGTTAGTTTACCTAAATTCAGCTTTAAAGTGGGAAAAGTTGGTGAAAGTGGATATAATTAGGATTTTGAATCTAATTTTAGTTTGGCGGTGAAAGCAACTCTAGGATTTGAGACTCTTACAGCACAAGTGGGCCTCGTTACTTAGTCTGGTAGCCTCATGTCAGTAATTATAGTGCACGGAAGAACTATTTCAAACTATGCAACTGTATTAGATTGAAGTCTTGTAAAGTACAAGTACAAGTTATATATGAACGGACACAAAAGTGTATTTTGTGGTGATCATTTTGACTCTTGGATGAACCTCATATCAAATACCTAATGAGAAATAAAAGTTGTCTTGTCTCTCGTAAAACCTTTGCAGAGTAGATGCTTTTCTCAATATTCGTCTCTAGAGTCTCATTTTGGCTAATAAGAAGGACCAAGATTAACTTTGTCAACACGACTTATGAGCTGAGCTATGCGGGTTGGTTGAGCCTAGCCCTACTTGATGCAAGCAAACTTTTGATGAAGAAAAATCCAACCTTCATCGCCAAGAGGAGAAAAAAATGAGCTAATTTCAAGACCCTACTTAATATGCCTGGGGATAAAAATATTTCATATGATGACATCTTCCAAGTGCCGGAACTTAAGCGTTCTAGTTTTAATTTAGTTTCCGTACTTTACTTTAGGGCTAGAAAATTAATCAACTATGTAGAGCCCGGAGGAAGTAGTGATATTTTACAACCAAGCCAAGCCAAGGTTAAGCTAAAACAGACCAAAAGTGGATTTTCAATTTTCATCTTAAATGCAAGAATTGCCATAAGAATTATTTACATTTCCAAAGTCAAAAGAAAAATAAAGGGGATTTCCAGATCAGAGTGCGTATGTATTATTCCTTCCCCTCTCACAAAAATAACTCGAGAAAAATAAAGTGGGCAAGCCATAAATGTCCGTAGAGTTAATAAAAACTGAAATACGGATTTGGGGAGCTACTAATGAACTTGAATGAATGACTCCGTTGACAACTTCCGACAACCCAGTAATTTTATCTTCCAACTCTAACGGTCTACTTGAGTATTCTCATCTCGTCATGCGTGGGGGCACAGAAATCCCAGGACAATAGAATTGCTCTTCAAACTCAAACGCGATATTTACGACTNTCGTCATGCGTGGGGGCACAGAAATCCCAGGACAATAGAATTGCTCTTCAAACTCAAACGCGATATTTACGACTAATCGTTATGGGCATTAACCAAATGTCTAAATCTGAATTCCAAAATGTATAATCAGAATCAGACTTTCACATGTGAAACTCAATGTCAGCAATTATTTGAAAAAAATTGCTCACCGTTTCAAAATGGCGATCAAAATTTCAAAATTAGATTTATTTCCAAACCAGTTTACTCGGGACTAAATATCCTTTTCCGGCACAATAACATTATGGAAGGGGGAGAATAATTTGATTGTAATTCATATTTGAACTTGGAACTACTTAAGGGATGAATTATAATTTAAGATTCCTGTTCTACCCTAACCTTGGACTCCAGTGGCAATATTAGATTTCTGCCTAGAAATTATTTTCTCATCTGAAAAGCATGTTGTGCAGTTCTCTACCCCAGACTTTTCGGAGTTGAAATTAGATGGTGGTAACTCAAGTCAGGGCTGTTGCTGCTCCTGCCGCTGGTACCGGGTTTGAGTAGACACTCGAATATTCTTTGGGCAAATTTACCATCCATTGAATTGCATTAGTTTAAGACATTGCATGGGTTGAACCCCCTCAGATACTACTACTCCTTGGTATAAATAAAAGGCACCAGCTGCTCTCCAACCACTCATCCCCCTTGCAACCAAAATCTTGAGAAACCGGGAAGAAGAAAAGAATAACTCCTTGGCCACGTTATCTAAACAAGGACGGGTACTTTAGTTTGCTACCCGGGTAAACCCAGCCAGCCCCACGCGACGTACTTCATCTACTTGTTACATAATTTCCTTCAAAATCCCATTCTATTATTTTACATTAGATTACATTCAAAAAGCGTTGAAGAAAAAGGACTGAGTAATAACGACACGAGTCCAAATGGTTTGCTTTCTCCAGAAATGGTGAAAGCATCACTACTCCAAACTTCAATTGCCATAACTTCCCATCCATTGGATGAGGATGAGAAAATTGCTTTTGTTTGAAAAGTTGCCAAAACCAGAGTCCGAATCAAATTCCATGAAACACTCAAATGTCATCCTAAGTGCTTTTGCTTTCTACTTTCTCTTTAGAAATCCAATGCACACAACATGGACAGACGGTCCAGCGGCTCACTACAAGTGCTAATGCACTTTAAATTGTGTGCACTAATTTAATAATTTATATAGCAGTATGTTTATTATAGAAGTATACAGCAGATTCAACTTCAGGGCTCTTCATATGTGTTCGTTTGGATTCTCATGACAAGTTTCACTTTTAATAGGATTAAGCTGAAAAATGTTCAAAAAATCCTGGATCAAGTGAGGGTGGGAATTTGAAATTGAAAAGGCGAGATTTCTATTAAAACCTTGTGAAATAAAATTTTAAATTCCATTTCTAGGATTTCTCCAACCTTTCTATATAAAAACGAAAAGAAAAGGGGGAAAGTGTAAATGCCTTCCAATTTTCAATGTATGTACTCTATATGCTATGGATGGAATTTCCCATGTAATGCACTGAAATGTGCACACCATCACGTTTCGCTTCAAAAACCACGAAAAAAGGGGAGGAAGAGTAGTAGTAATAGGAAAGTACATAAGCTATATAGAGACAGTAGAACTAGCCGGTTGGAAATTCTAATATTGTATTGTAGTGGTAGTTCCTATGTACATTGCACATGCACATGCACAATGCATCAGAAAGATCCATTTTAACGGGAAAGCGAGGGCGGATGAATTGCCTTTCCTTTCTACTTTCCCTTTTAATTTGGTCAGACTTGATTCAGGCTCACGAACACGAGTATAGTACATAAGCAGCTAGCTAAATTAAAATTCGGGCTAGTCAATGTCACACTCTCAAATCACAGGGTTATCTGTGCGTTAAACAGACACATGTGCATGTGCATATGAGCTTTGTGTGTTTACCGTGCCGACGGCAAGTCTGTCTCATTTCATTCACAGCTTGGAAATGTCATTGTACTCTGGAGCATGAGCTATCGTCAGACCTATTCTCATTTTCATTCTACTGCTACGTATGATATTGTATCAGGAATAACAAGCTCCAAGGCAGAATCTGTCATTGTCATTGTAGAGGTCTAATTATCCGGGTTTCCATCAATCAACTTTGACGACTTACATGGCCCACCCAACCTGATCATTCTGCTTTCTCTGGGTGAAAACAAATTTAAATCTTGTACTGATTTTTCTAGACAGGCAGTTGCATCATTTCCTTATTTGGATTACAACTTGGAGGTTTTTATGCTGAAATTGTTTCCATTTTATATCCCATTTCCAATTTGAGTTGAGTGAGCGAGTTAAAATAATAAAATAAAATGATGGGGGTAACTTTAGCTGTGATCTAGTTGTTGGGCTGAGCTGAGAGATTGAACAAGTGGACGAAGCATGACAAATAAAAATCCTCATTTTAGAAAAAGACTAGAATAAGTGTAAGAAAAGGACGATAAAAGGGGTCATTCTGACCATCCTGTGTTACTCACCACCACATTGATAGAGATGAGGAGGACCATTGGTAGAGGAGACTGGAGGACCACCAGATTTGCCCTGATGCTTGTCTCCACTCATCTTTTTGTTCAACGTTGAACTCCCACCAATCGTTCCAGTCCCGGAGGATGGGATTGGAATACTTGTATTCCCACCACCGTGTTTCCCGAATGGTGATGGCAATCTAAGGAAAAGAACAAGACAAAATACAAGAATGAGAAAAATATATTACATCACCCACTTGTCATCCTCACATTTCCCAATTCCCAGGCACTTCTACTTCTACCCTGTGAAAATCCCTTTGTCCTGAGCATTGCATTGTGTGAGGGACGCAATCCAATAAATTATTTCTATTTCTCTCTTTCGAATAAATTCAAGTGCAGACTTAGTCAGAAGTTAAGCTAAGGCTAAGCCACGTAGTTATTTGTGCCCGGGTCATTTCATTTGGCAGACAGGGAGATTAAAGATTGAAAATTGTAAGTAAGGCAAACCGTAGAGCCAAGAAAATAATCTTAAGTGGTTGAGGGGTGAAATATGGTTTGAAGAGTGAAGCGAAGTGAGGGTGACACTCCTAGTACATGAAACAAAACTCCAGGCATAATAATAAAACTCACACTCATGTCTTAACCCTTGACCCTGCCTTTCCTTCTATTTCCCCCCTTGCTCCAGACGACACGAAAGAAAAAACTCTCAAAGGCTCTGGTGTCGACCCTAATCCATTTCATTTCATTTCTTATGTAACACAGCTGGGCCGTGTAAGTTATATTTTAGTTTTTCACGCTAAAATGCACTTGGTCCTCCCATGTATGCTTTTCAAGAAGTTCTCATCATTAGTTCTGCCTTTATCAAAACAAACGGATACAAATATACACATGCAGCATGCAATAGAATTGATATACTACGTGAGAGGGTATATCCGTTCCATGCACTCCAATGCAAGGGCAGGGAAGGGCAATGTAGGTCAATAAATAATAAGATATCCAGATCAAGTGATTAGGATTGACTTAATCCTTGGGTGATTAAAGTTGAACATTTCTAAAGAAGGATATGATGAATAGCACAATTCTGAATACATTCAATGCACGCACTCATATTTTTTATTTTCTCCGCTTTTCCCAATAGGTGAGCATGAGCGATGAGAAATTTGCACGCAATTTTTTTAAAACATGAACAAAAAAGCCAAGTCCATAAATCCTTATTGCAGCAACGACATTTAGGAAAAGTGACTGAAGTAATCAAATCCTGACCTCTGCAATCGCATTGACCTCCTATGATATGACGGGAGCGTTTCGTATAAATTTGTGCTTTTATTATTCCCCATGTCAAGCACAAGTAGTGGTAGGGTTGTAAGAACAAAATCCAACACAATCACCAATTTGGTGGAAAGGAAGAATTAAATTGTCAACACAATACGAATCGACGTGACATGGGATTTAGAGCCAAATCCATCCCGAAGAAAGTTGAGCTCCATTTCACATCACAAGGAAAGTATTAATGTACAATTAATTTGATACTGCACTACACTTGCACTAAGTTCTCTAGAACTGATGGATGGGAGGAATTGGAAATGTGATTTTGGTCCTAATATCCCAAAGTTTCATTTCTCTGTTCTTGCTTCAACTCCTTCCTTCATTTGATTGATGAGCCGAGGCTAATAACTTTACGCTCTCCTTCCTTTCTTCACTAGAATCTTCAACTCGGATATAATTTTGACTCTCAAATTCGGGTTCAGCTCTTATTCCAGTATCCAGGCGATAGCGTAATGCAATATAATAGAATAGAATGCAATTCCAGTATAATATTTCCACAACACTATAGATCCTGGCTCAAATTTATCCACTGCTTGGGCATAAAAATCAGAAATTCAAAATCAAAGCTCAACTCGACTGAATTGATATATTTTTTATTTTGTTCCCCTCCGTCCTGAATTTTTATGAACCGGAAGTCAGCTTCTTTACCCACATGGACTGAAAACTATTAGCGTATAGTCGAACAGGTTCTTTAGTCCGACGTTACGCTACGCAAGGGCTCGCGTATCGCGTGCACAAAGCGGTAAGCTTCGCTGATTTTGAATGTCCTTCCAAAACTTTTCTCGTCCGGTTCGTGAATTTCCCCTTCCTTGACATCCGTTCTGATTTACGCAGTCAAGGACAAAAGAAAAAACTGCTGAGGCTCAATTTGAAACTTTTTATTGAATGAAAAATAAAATATCACCGGTATAATTTTCTACGGGAACTGAATCGGACAAAGTAACTGAACTGTCCGACTCGGGATGACTACTAATATGTCCAATATTACCTTCCCTCCTGACTGACGAGTGAGTCATTGGGATTCAACTCGGTCAACAAACACTGGATTTTTCCCTCCAGGAGGAATAATGAGGACTTGCCTGTCCCTGGGAACCGATTATGCAGTACTGAATGTACAAGGGTGAGACTTGATACCAAATAAGTATAAACTATTATTATTTTCACGTCGATCCAATGTTGGGATTTCCTACTAGAAATCCGAACGAAGGACTGACTGTGAGTCCATAAAAAAACTAACACAGTACTGCACGGTACGCACCGATGTGGGTGATACTACAGGTAGATAGGTTATCCAACCGTTAACCTCTCCCATATAAGGACAAGGACTCAAAAACTAACATGGAAATGGAAATATAAGTCAAAGGCACCATGAGCCAAGGGACCCCATCAGGCACAAGTTTAATCCAAAGGGGAAATAGAAGCCCAGGAAAGGAAGGATCCCCGCTCTACTGCCTTCTTTTCCGTTCTTTTACAATCCTTTATGTGTATAATATTTATATTATGCAATAATAATAATGTCGACTTGAGCTTAATGTGAGGTAGAGACCCAGGGAATCTCATATGCAATATTTTATTATACTATTCTGTACTCCATGGATCAAGTCTTCCCCTCTTTTTATGAATTTACAAATCTAATTCGATTCTGACAGCCACAGTCATGTAGATGTCAGG
>WJEZ01003137.1:0-11518 GCA_009869925.1 Thalassaphorura encarpata
CTTCAAACAAAAGATAATGCACAAAATCAATATGCCAGAACAGAATAACAAAATTGTTTCGTTATCCTTAGTTCTTTGCACTTCTTCTAGCGAAGTAGTTTTAGAAAAAGGAAAGTTAATTTACAAGGTCGACTCGATGTTAAACTCCTTCAAGATGCCAGATGACCGTTTTTTTTACTCGGTTCAGTTTTAAAAACTTTCTTGTACGTAATGCCTACGATTCCCTGGTTTGACCAATGATTGGTTTACTTTACCCTTGTACTTTCTCTGTTTTTTCTCGAAAGAAGTCACCCTGGAAAAGTGTGTTCGTCATTCCCTCGCCTGCAATTGCAATGGGGGAAAAAGCAATTCCCTCCCCCTATTCATTTCCTAGTCGTTCCGTTCGTAAGTAATAAACTCGTGAAAGGAGAAAGCTTTTTATCCCCTTTTTATAGAACATTTGTATGCATTGTGAAAGCAAACCCTCTACTACCCCACCAAGAGTTCTCAGTTCCCGAAAAACCGAAATCTCTTTTTATTCCCCTACCCTATCTATCTCATTGGGGATGGTGCTGAAGTGTGGAAATAAATGTATCCCAGTTCCTAGTTGCATTGCATAGTCCTAGTAGTGATTCCATCTTCCATTCCATTCCATGGATGGACTCCCACCACTCTGGAAATGTTTTTCTGTCTAGAAGGGATGAGTCTCAGTTTCACAGCTTTGCTTTCCTCCTCCAATTTACCCAATCTCATTTCATATGTTTAGTAATAGTTGGGTTGCAACTGCATCCGTCCTGCAGTTGCTGCAACGGATGATTCCTCCAGGACTTTTTTCCGTAATTTTCCAGGAGGATCTGAGAATTGAACGGTCGTGGAGGGGATTCGTTGGGATTGCAGAACTAATGGAAGGTATGCTCCGGGATTTCTCCCCTCGTTCCCTTTGAAAAAAATTGAGACTTGAAAAGGAAATTATCTCTTACCATTGGAAAAAGTTTTAAAAAAGAGACATATTTTTTAGAATTGATTTTGACGCAATTACAAAAATATTTTTTTTTCCAGAATGATAGAATCTCTTTTTGTCCCTTGCAAGAATTGCAAGGGTGATCAACCGTGTGCATGAAATTCTGTCTAAATTCTAGATCTAGGATTAAACTAGCATTCGGAGGTATAATAATATTAATACTTGTAATCCTCACTTTTCGGACAAAAACGCAGTGTTAGTAAATGAGCACTGCGACCGTGGTAATGTTACTCGAATACGAATACTAGAATTAAGAGTAATTCGACCACCACTGTAGTTTTAACTTGCGGGGTATGAGCTTATATCTCGCAATTATTATAAATCACTATTATAGAATTCGGACAAAAACGCAGTGTTAGTAAATGAGCACCGCGACCGTGGTAATGTTACTCGAATACGAATGATAGAATTAAGAGTAATTCGACCACCACTGTAGTTTTAACTTGCCGGGTATGAGATCATATCTCGCAATTATTATAAATCAATATTATAGATAAGCACTATGGGCTTTTCACACATAACATTATAGTTCATAGGTTCAGGGTAAACCGGAAAGAAAAAATAGTCTACTTCTGCCTTGATGCGAGTGTGATTCCATTCTTGTTTTTCCCTAATGAAAAATGGTTACATTACACAGTCACCCCTGCACTTCTCTGCGGGCATTATTTTTGAAGGATTCATAATAATATTTATAAATTGTTTCCCTCGCCTCGGATCAGAAATTCATGAGCCGTGTCCTATAATATTGCAGATAAACTCTTTTACACAAGCGCCATTGTTAGTTTACGACACGCGACTGGATGCCCATTACACATATGATCCTAGGATTCTATTATCATCGCTTTATTAGGGTAAGTTTTCGGATTTTTGTGATCGGGTCATATGTCAAAGCTCAAAAATAAGTCACCCACATTTAAGTATGAATATGGAATTAAAACACAAGGAAAAATCATCAAAGTGAACTTGTATTCAAATTCAAAATCATAATTTCGAGAAGATTTTACAGTAAATCGACAAAGACCTTGTCTTAAATCGGAACTGATTTGACAAAAACCTGATGTCAAATTTATTCTAATATTTATTGACGGATTTTCCTCGACACTCTAATTTCCTAACTTTGACGTAAGAATCGTGTTTTCGTGTTAAAGTAATCTGCAGTAGTCGGGAGCAGGAAATCCTGGAATTGCAAAAAATGTTAAACCAGCTCTTATATATGCTTTGAAGAAAAGGGTTTTATAAAAAAGATTTTGTATCCCTGGTATTCCTACGCTACTGGTGAAAAAGCCTCGGGTTTCCGTCGGTCGTTTAAATTGAATTAGTTGCAACTATGACTAGGGGCTTATGGATCTTTCGAACATTTGGACTTTGGTCATTCATTGCACTGTCCACTAAGTTGCCACCAAGGAGAACCAAGAAGGAATACTTTGTAAGTCCACTGTGTGCCCATTGAATAAAAAATCCGTGACAATACTCTCCCCAAATCCTTTTTCTCCGAACCTTGCTTTTTCGACACGGACAAGAAAAATATTACATTACATAATTTTAAAGAAAAGGTTCAATTCATCTCTTGAGATCTCCCTGCTCCGTTCCATTTTTTAGCGTTCGTGCTGTGTTGCAATGCAAGACATACATTTAGATTTCACGGGTTGACTTTATGGGATAGTTTGGGTCACTTTCTGGCCATTGATTGTTGCATATACGGAAACGGACACAGAGAAGAAAAGCCGATGAATGAATGATATTTTCTTTTTCTATCCGCATCCTTTACCTCGCTTCGCTTGCATCACATCCATTCCATCCATTCCTATCTCCGAAAATCCATGGGCCTTTTCTAAACAAACCTTTAACTTTTGATTTTTTATGTGGAAAAAATTCAACTACCCGTTGGTTGGCATGTCCAGTTCTGATTCTTTTGGAATTCCCAAATGGTTCGGACAATTGTTATGTCCTTACTACTGTAGCTTCTGATACTACTGAAGCAAATCCCATTTCAAGGGTAAAAATGATGAAAAAAGGTGAGGAAAAACAGCGTCACAGTCCCTTTGTTCGTAAATTCGGAAAGCTGAAGTTTGAAGTACGTTGTGGGATTTGTGTATTCAAGGGAGAAAACTGGACATGACCAGCCGGTGTACAAGTCAAAGTCATGAAAAAATTAATAGATACTAAAAATTACGTATAATGTCTTTTCTCCTGAAAGAAAACCATTTCGTCCGTTTTTTAACACTTCTCAGGAATAACTGCTGTGCCGTCACTCGTTTTGTCACCAGCCGAGCCGGCTGATCCACCCTCACATAAAAATGAACGTAAAAATCCATGGTCCATTACCCCATTAAATAGAATAAATAAAATCCATTCTTAGAAGAGTCGTTTGAGTTCCTTGAGAACTGGGGAAATGCCGAATTTACGAGTGGGCGCCGCAAAGAAGTTGTCCTACTGGACAGTCGACAGTTGTAAAAAGAACCAACGAGTCGAAATAAAGCAAGGAAGGAAAATATTGAAGAAACCAAATGTTGAAAAATATTTCCACTTCTGAAGTAAAAAACCATGCCTTTTAATAAAATGGTCAATCATGTTTTTTCCAAGTTAATGAGTTTTGCCAGTTGGTTAAATAACCGAGTGAGCTCTGAAATTTTTAATTACAATGAGACTTGCGGGAAAGCACAACATTGTGAATAATGTACTTGTGGGGCAGTGAACGTAAAAAATAAGAATATTATGAAGTCCTTAGCGGCAGATCGTGGATTGTAGAAGCATGGAATCAGGACACCAGGAGCAGTGAGGAGAATGACATGACATAATCCTCTGTCTTTGTTGTTTTCGGGAGTATCAACTTTCCTACCTTTGGCATTGGTTAGGTGCCCTTAAAGGCACTCCGTGAAAACAAACGAAGAAGGCAGGCACCGACGGTTGGCACGCAGAGTGCACCCACACATGACTAGGATTTGTGGCATTGTTGTAAGAATGTAGGTACTTCTAGGTTCCACAACATCCTTAGCCTTTACATTGTTGTGTCACTCAATTGCTTGACAAAATCTGGGCAGACAGATCAGTATTTCCAATCCTCACTACATACACTGGTTTTTTGGGTTTTGGTTAGTGAATGAAATTTGCGGGACTAAGGTAAGAGTTCATGCATACCATTCTTTGTTAGCTTTAGACAAATGTATTCTTGATGTGATAATCATATTCATTCACTCACAAGAAAAATACTACAAGTTAGTGTATTTCGAGAATTGTATGAACTGAATGAATCATTTGAATCATCCCTTGCCATTAACATTTCTTTAAAATTTAGTTCATGTTAATTTTGAGTTGATTTCTTCTTGGCTTTTGGAAATTCGTCGCATGAATGCATATGCTAAATGTTGAATTCACACCGATAGTGTCATACTAGTCACTCGTTCTTTTGTTCCTCATTAACTTCGAAGACTTGAAGGGTGTCCCATTGTTGAAATCCAAATTGAGGCGTTTGTTCTTAGGTGAGATGCTAAGTAAGGAAAATGTGTGGGTGACATGATTCAGTTCTTGAATTTGTAGTGGGAAGTCAAAATTCTAACAATGAAATATTATTTTTGTCCGTTCTGATTGAGCCACCCTCAAACATCGAACTAACATTTGCCGTTATGCCCAGTCAGGAAATGTCTCAAAAGTCACAATTCTTTGAAATTGAAAATTGAAGCCACCCCCATTGTTTTTCCTGATTTCAGCCATTGTATTTTATTATCTAAAGCCATTCCATGTCATTCATTGGGAAGCAAAGGTGTGCTTCCGCAACTAAATTCTACTTACGCAACTGGTAGTATACATTATTGATACAGAACTAAGGCAATTGAAAACTTAATCCGCCATGTCAATCAGATTCAATTGAGGGGAAGTTTTGGGATTGGGCGAACAAGTAGCTTAGACTTTGCTACATACTGGACAAACTGATCAGATGGTCGCGTCGTCGAATAAAATTGGCCATATTAGTGCATAATAGTCGTTCATTCCTCTTTGTCCAAATGAGGATTGACTCACTCAAGTGTTGGAACAATGATAGGCTTGACCCAATCAACATTTTCGATTTATATTATTATTGAGGTTCATTATTGCTTGAATCCAAATCAATTCACAGTGTTTCCACTTCGCTGGTTGTTTGCTACTACTCATGATATACGACGACTAATTTTATTTGCCCATAACGCCAAGAAATGTTCAATTGTTACAGTAAATGATTTTGATCCTACAAATGCAGGCTCATGCTGTGATCTCATTTACACTTCACACTATTTCATAGAATACAAAATTAAATTTTCTACACCAGAGCATTCTCAATGGAAAGGAGTGAGTAAATTGCTTCATTACCATAAAGCTGTGATGATTTTGAAACTTCAGAGGTCTGACATTAACTATTAGTCGCCTATAACCGTTTAAGTGTAAAAACATGAAGAATTTTCTTAAAGACTACATGAATCGAGCTAAAGAGGGCTATGCTTGTGCAATAAAATAGCACTTGTGTTTATTTCTATTTTAGTGTATTGTGCTTACGGTTTTATTTATTTATAAGCCAGTGTGGTCAAACGAGGCAAGGGTCCAATGAACTTTCACATTTTACAGCCTTTTTAAGCCGTAAAACTTTTGAAACATCAAGGCTAACGGTGAATGGGTGAAAGGGTTAAAGTGGTAAAATACATTATTAGGTCGACAATAGAATGTGTGAATTGTGAACCCCTTGGCTCAAGTGAAACTGAAATGTTAGAGGATTTTAGTAGGGTTTGTTACAAGTACCGGAATCCGGGCTTTGGCATTTAGCTTCATCCTTTTCTTCTCAACAGCAACGAGGGTATTTTTGGAGTTAGTAATACAAGGCTAAAGAACTTCAGACTTATGTGAAGTTGGAGTCTAAAATATGTAACGGGAATTGTGTGCGAGACTAAAAAACTAGGAAGGGGGAGAAAAAGGTGGAGCAATGGGGATAAAAAGCTTCAATAAAAAACAGGATCTGTGGCATTGGTTCCGAGGGTTTAAAAAAGGCTGTACGTGTTTCCACGATAAAAAATTGCTGTAGGGATCATATCAGGTAGTACAGCGAAAGGGGTTATTAATCCCCGACCAATAGCTACAAAGCTCTGTTTTTTATTCGATGTTCAGTTTCTAAAAGTTTCCTAAACTTAAAATTACAAAAATCCAAATACTACGAGAGATGAGTAGATGCTCACTGGTAAAAATAAACTGATTTTTTTATAAAGTTTTCCTGACTAAACCAGAGTTAGAGTACTATAAACCCAAATAACAACCCTGCATGGGGACAAAAAATTGATGCCACGAGTCTGTTCTCATTTACTATTTCAATTCGACCAACCTTTCATTACATTCAGTTTCATTTTACTCGGTCGATGCTTCAATCTATTCTATTTTTCGACATTCTACAGTCCTGGAAGGCAATAAGAAGTGGGCAGCCACAGCCACCCTTGCCTGATCCCTTCCTTTCTATTCTTATTTCTATTCACAAAGACGGATTTTATTTTCAATAAAAATTGTAAACGATTCTTTTCCCTCTGCGTTTGAAGCGTGCTCAAAACTATTTATTAAGGTTTGCCTAGCTGTATAAAAAATTAATTCTGTGGATGATGCAAAAGAAAAAGTAAATTGAATTAAAATTTATAGCACAAAAAACACATGGCATGGATAGGCATTATGATTCGTCATTGCGCTCAGAAAATATTATTTGAATAGGATAATCTAGGCGATGCATGAAGAAAGTGCTTTTCCTCCTTGAATAAAATGCAGCCGTTGCTATAAGTTATTAAATTCAAATTGTCTCAAGTGGAGTATGTTTCCAAAAATACAATTTACATACGGCAGTGGCAATGACCTGTAGTCTACTGCATGTGCATACCCATTAAAAAAATGTTTTGGTTTCAACGTTCGTCCAACTCCTTCCGAAGACACCGTTATGTGTATTTTGTCTTTGCGATCCTCAAGTTTGAAAAACTTTCTTTAATGCCAATACCCCACTGTATATCGCACTACCCACTAAAATATTCCGTATTGTCATTCTTGCCTGTCACTGTCATCGTCGAATGTCGGAAAAACTAAAGCATTGTTACTGTCCCGTTTAACTTGTGTAACCTCAAGGGTCCACCTGTCCTCATTTCAAATCACTGCACTTGTGACTTAAAATACATTTTACAGTTTAGCTTACTTTGGAAAAATAAAATGAGAAACAAACGGTACTTGAAGTAAAGTGAAGCTATACTTGTAATGTAACTGCTATAGCGGATTTTACTCTAGGACGCCATAAAAACCAAACTTCATTTATAAAAATAAGAAGTTTTGAAATTTTAAATGTTCATTTTCTCGACAATGAAACGCAGATTAAATTGTCAGATGTCGGCTCAATTCAGAGTCAGTGTAAAAGAAGTCAGAGTTGGATGAAGGTGTGATATGAGTGATGAGGGCGGATATGGATTTTAGATTGAAATGGATCGAATTGAAGCTGTCACGTCAGGTCAGGTTGATTTCATCTCCCCTACTTTACTTATTCCGCCTGTCTGGTCTTCAATGAATTTGGCATCCGTGAATAAACTTCCGCTGTGGTTCCTAGACTGGGTGAAAAGGTTCTTTAAAAAACCATTTGCCTTATTCTTTATGGAAAAGAAATAAAACCCCGAAGATTTTTTTGAAAAGAATAGCATAAGCAAAGCAATAGCACGCGTTTCCGCCCATCGTCCATTCACATAAAAGTAAAATTCTTTTTAGACGCACTCCGTTGTTGAATCGTGAAGGCATGGATATAATGTAAACACAAATAAGTTAGAAAAATATCCAACTAAATCCTGTCATCTACGAGGTCGCATGTGACATGTTATGAAATTCGTTCACGTGAACGATTCTTTAAAAAATGAAAAAAATTATTGCATCGGGTCTCAGTTTTAAGCTGGTCTCGAGTTGAGACTCGACTCAAAACGTACACACCAAAAGTTTTAAGTTTGATTTTCTTGCAAAGGTAAAGAGATATCTTCATGTCATATGTCACTTATCACCTAGTGCTTATTGCAATATCCACTGAAATTACTTTTAGTATTAATTAATCTCCGCTTATGGCGTAGGCTGAGGATAATTAAATGTATTTCATAATTATTATTTTGAGAGAAAAATTGAAACCACACTTTATTACCATTTGGTCACCTAATTAGTTAAAGTGTTTAAGGCTAATCTTTACTTTAAGATCATTAGCGCATGGCAATACCAACACTCGTTAAACTATTATTTAAACTAGCCCACTGCTGAGAAAAGATGGTTAGCAAACAAGTGCTTAAACGACGAGGAAACAAGTTAGAAAATAATATTAGTATCTTTATCGTACTGGCTGGCAGTACTGCGACACATTTGCCCGTTCTTAATATCTAGCCTAGGTCTGCTAAGAGTTGAGCATAAGCTTGGCTGTATTTGAAATTTACCTAATGAGCTTATTTAAAACAAACTAATTAAAGGATAAATGAGCTTACCTACCTTAAACAAAACTAATTAAAGAGTAATGAGAGAGGAAGGTTAAGCAAATGGGTAATTGTCGTAGCGATAAGCTCTGGTGTTAGTTGCAAGGCTTTGCGTAATCGGAACTTATCTGTTTCTATACAGGACCACACCTGATGCAACTAAAGATGTATTTGGGTTGTGAAATAAAATCGATTGATAATTTCTACAAGATTTAAAATTTTCAGAACAAATTGAAGTTCATAAACTTATGAGATAGCATTTCTAAAAGACACGAAAATGGTTCCGCCCGCTCTTTGAAGGAAAAGGAAAGTTGGAGGATGGCACAAGTCGTTGTTTTTCTACCCGTATCTGTTTCGGATATCATATGTTTTGTCTTGCCTCGCCTTAATAGGTGCAATTAAGTGTTGCTCCCAATTCCAAGGAAATGAAGGCTTAAATAGCATGTAAAGTTTGTAACAGATAAACCCCAAAGGATTGGAAAAGTTTTGGGTCGATCAGCTCGGCACTTCAATTTAAGACAAAAGAACAGAATAACCTCTAAATCTGTTGGGGAATTTCATGTTTTTCTTCCATGCCACACATGAGACGCGCAAAAACAAGAGTCAAGAATGGAAAGATATATGCAGTATGTAATATATAGATCGCAGTAATCAGGCCTTTCACCTTGAGAACTTGGTCAAACTAACCCTAGTCATAAATTAAACAAGGTTCATTTGTTTTTAGTTAGATTTTATTTTTATACTTTACAGCGTCACTTAACTACACTTGATTTCTAAAGGATTTCCCACCCAAGAAGAATGAGATGATGATACGTAGCATGGGCAGGAAAGTAACCGGCTTCTGAACTAAGTTTTAATATCGAGTTAAACTATACAAATTTGTTTTGCACAAAATTTGCGCAAGTTAGTATTTTCGTCTGAGCAATGCATTTTTCAGCATTTTACATAACTTAACTTTAACTGCTCGAATTAGGCCTGACAAATATGACATACCAAAATCTCTTTGACAAAACATCCGCATTCACTTACCATACAGTATTTAAGAAGTAGCTTCCTAGGAGCTGTTTTTATTCAAGATAGTAGCAATTCCTCATGGATTCTTTCAATATTTTAGAAAAATATAAAGCTTAAGTTGTGCAACGGACACAAAAACCTTTACATGCAAGGTGTTATGCTGTGCTATTGCTATTCATTGGGAATATTAGCTCGTACACCTTGTTATGTCACAGAAAGGGCACGGGTCTTCATAATCTCATTTGATGTAGCTAAAGAAAATCCTTAATACAAGAATAATTCTTCGTGTGAAACATGACCAGACAGGATAAATATGCTGTTGAAAGAGATTGTTAATTCTCATTCTTCTTCAAACCCTGACATAAAGCTTGGACCAACTCGTGGTCAAACCTTAAAATATATGCGACAATGACAAGCATAATTCAATTTTTGAAAAAGAAACGGATTAATTTTTCACAAATGACAAGCTCCTAGATGAATAAGTGACCATGCTGACCTAAGGCAAAAAATGTAAAGGATTTAGATTTCTGCTTCAATCGTATTGATCTGTTTTTCTATTTGAGTAGTAAATATCATCGATCAGAAAACATATTAGTATTAGCATAGTGAGCCTTAGTTCTGTTCGTGAGAACATTTCTGCGATAAATTGAGGGAAAATGGGAACATAATTGAAAAAAGCTCCAAACAACAAGGGCAGTCGTAACACTTAAAAATAACTTATTGGTTGATGGATAATAGCAATGATCTTTTCTAAGATTTGGGAAGCTTAAGTATATGCTTGTTAAAAAGAAAGTGTTTTTGAAGGACTTGATGTTTTGTCGCCAGCTTAGAGTACACGTCCACCCTCTCACTCAATCCTTCCCAAAGGAACTTAAACTTAGAAAATATTCAGCATCTCCTGTGCACATGGAGTGTAAAAAGGGTTAAAATGTAAGAAAATAAACACTTTTGGACATCTCAGGTTCAAAAAATGGGCGAGCTTAAAAGAAAACACAAAGGCTGTAGAGCACGGCCTTCCAAAAGCCTTGAAGTGAAAAAACGAACCCACACAACTGCTTCCAATGATTATGGCATGGTCAAGAATTCGAGCAAAGCGAATCACAGCGGGGCGGAAGGGTTATAGGCTTGTTTTTCTCAAAGTTTGTAAGGAAGGGTTTAGGGTTACACTTACAGGGAATAATTCTTCGCTTACTTTGACGTTTTTGGATTTTATATTTGTAATTAAGTAAAACCGATGTTGAGTTTCTTATTACTTAAGCTAGCTGGGAATAAGTTCGCAAAACAGATTTGATTAATTAATTTATTTGACACAATCAAATCAAACTACAATAGTCATTCAGACCATAACAGCTACTACATCACCGGGTTTAAGATTTGAGACTAGCGTTTAGTCCAACGTCTTTATTAGGACTTACTGATTGTCCCACTAATAACGTTGAAAACTCATGGTCAATATGGATAAACTTAACTCGAACCAAATTCTGGAGGCGAGCCCTAACGCGATTTGTTATCGTACAACAAAACTTGGTGCGAATTTTTACTAAAATTTGATACAAGGAATGGACAAGATTGTATTGGACTAGCATAACTATCTTAAGTCGACATAAACTTAACTTAATCACAAAGAGTTCAGAACATTTCTGTTCATTATTGTCTGCCCTGTCGCATTACATGTAATAATTTATCCTATGAATCATTCGCTTCAGATCTTCAAGAATACTTCGTTACGTTACAGTGCTATTGCACAAACCGGAGCTATAGGAAAATTAGAAATCCATTGGTGTTGCTGATTCGGCATCATTTCAAGTCTATTGTTACACATCATCAACCTTAAGGAAACATCCGGACAAGTAATACAATTTATAAAACATTAGCTTTCCGAAAATGACTTGATTGAGAAAAAATATAGACTAGGATCCAGTATTGTATGGCAAGGGCTTGATAAGTACGCCTTTAACTCACATTCGGCAGAAATTGTGTTTAGCAAGACCTTGACTAATGTTTTAAAAGTTTACCTCTAACTTCT
>WJEZ01003138.1:0-11516 GCA_009869925.1 Thalassaphorura encarpata
TTTCACTTGGCTCCAGGCTCAGTGAACAAGGAAGGTATCTTTCTTGCTGCACTTACTTCAGATAGTTTCACCAGTAATTGAGCCAAACGTCTCAAATTTATTTGAGATTTTGTAAGGTCATCAAAGGTCAAGGCATTATTTCAAAACTTGAGTCGTTCAGTTTTTACATGTATTGTATTTTGACTTATGACCTTTAAGAAGACTAATGCGATATTATTAGATACTTGTCTTCATAACATTTTAATGGAGTACAAAACCTTGCCTTAACAGCGTATTCCATTAGACTTGACCTTAACTTCAAGAAATAGCTCATTACTGTCAATATTATGCCAGACTATGCTCTCCTACTTCAATTTAAGTTCTCTCGGTACATTTCCCTTGTAAAAAGTTAATACAAGTACAGTATATAGCAAAGTGACCGACACACACTGCAACCGTAATGCTAATGCATATCATTAGACTATTGCCCTTTTCTATTTGAAAGGAGAGGAGAACGAGACAAAGTTATTTTCAAGATGGGCGTACGCGAAGCTTAATGTTCGAGGACTTTCTTCCGGTAAAATGAGAAGAGAAGGCGAGGCGGGTAAAGAAAAGCAGGAATTGGAATTGTTATGTACAACGTCGTGCAGTGGAGTCCACAGTGAAATGAAATTGCAAATAGCAAAATAGGGTAAAAGGGAGTGAGTAATCTTAAATAATTTGCGGTGCACTTGCCCAGCACAGGACAATACTGGACCAATGAAAGTAAAATCAACTTTCCCTTTGTACTCTGGTCCTACACTCAACTCGTAAGCTCGTCAGTCCTGTCCTCCTAAGTATATGTCAAGGAAAAGCAGAAAGCAGGGGTCATTTTGCCGCACCCGTGAAAGGGCAAAACAAACAAAGCAAACGCTAAGGTACTTTTCTACTTTGTACTTGTACGTGCTGAGGACAAAAGCTTCACTCACTCAACAACTCCCATTCCCACTTCACTTGCTGATTTTTTTCTATGTCATTTCATGTGCTTTGGATAAACTGACTAGAGAACAAACTGGACAGCACTGAACAGAATTCCTTTGCAATTCTCAACAATGGCCATGGATAAAAATAGAAAGTAATGAGTTAGAATGAGAACGAACCAGTAAATAGTGTTTACAGATTTGATCTCATTGACCTGAGCAAGCAAAGGTTCAATGGCCCCTGTCTTGACCTTTCGTCCCAAGCATGTAAATTTCAAAATCCAAATCGAATTTGGACGAATAAACTCATTAAAAATATACTTGCTCAGTTCTCTTCTCTGCTCGAGGATAATCCTATCCATTATTTATGAAAGAACGAAGGAAAAGCAAGGGTGCGTAATGCAAATGCTATCACTAGTCGCTATCATTAGTAGATTCAACTAACTCTCTTGGATTGAAACAATAATAATTTATAACAAGGAGTGAGCAAATGCACTAACTCAGAGGAGTCATAGACACGCACTTTATTCACGCATGCACGCACTCTGAACAATATAAAGGAAGCGCAAACGAAATTAAATTACAAGTTGGACAATGACGACAGACAATCCGTTTGTCCCAATCCGACGACTCCATGTGTGTCATTCAAATTCCGGGAGTCAGCTATTGTCCATGAAGACAGAGAAGGGCAATATGTTGTGTTCTGTTCGAATCTACCTGTACTGTACTGCCAATGCTTTCCTTCCAAGCATCCTCAAATCGTTCACTCAACCATTGACAAATTCTATTCGCCCAAATGCCCAGTTTTCTTTTGTCTATTGAAGACTGTCTGTCTGTCTCCATGCTTTAGGTAAATCTGTCGAGACAGGAGAAAGCACCCTGGTCTCCACGTCCACGTGGAATATTGATGAATCCCCATGTGCCGACCGTACAGTACAATACAGGACAAGGACCATGCAGCAGAGAGGAAGATATTTGGGCATTCGTGTATGTCAATCCTTATTGTGCCGCTGAGGCTGAGGTTAGGAGAGCTCGGCAGGGTGTTTCGAAAATTCACCCTATAGGATTTACCTGAAGGAGCCGCCGTATTAGGTGAACACCCTGCTCAACTATGCCGAAACTACTTCCTCTAGTTTTTCCCAAAAGAATGTGGATGTCAAGTTTGGTTGAGTTTCGAGTGACTCAGTCACCCGTGGCCGGGGCGCTAGGAGTTTGACTCAAACTCGAGCTTCTTTCTTTTTTACGTTACATTTTCCCCCATCCTCCCATCAAATGTCAGGCAGGCAGGAAAAAGAGGTAGCTCAGATCAGTTCAGCTCTGGCAAAATTGTGAATTCATACCCTCACGCGCCTTTCTCTCTCTTTTCCTCTTTTCTCTTTGCAGGAAGTGAAGTTGAAAAAAAGACTTATCCCCTGCCTGATATTTTTTACCTCTCTCAAGTAGCGTAGCGTAGGCTACACGCCGTACTGCGTTCTGCTATTACAATGCAGTATGCATCATACATTCATGTATCTATCCAGCCAAGCCAAGGGTTGGAGACAAACAAAGACTTGGATGCGCGTCACGTCACATCCTCATCACATTCAATGAGAGGAAAAAACGGAACGGGTACAGAACCGCACTCGTACTCCTCTCCGCTTCGCTCCAATGAAAATGAGTTCATTCGGTCTCCTATCCAATCGACTAGGCAAAAAAACTTAAGCTAGCTAGTAGGTCAAATTTGGGAAGAGAAATGACTACGTGTACCTATACTTATGCTACAGGTAATTGCATGTGGNAAATGACTACGTGTACCTATACTTATGCTACAGGTAATTGCATGTGGTATTCGCGTAGGGAGGGCCAGGACTGTAGAAACAGAAAACCCGAATTCGGGTAGTAGTAGAGCAAGTAGAAATAAAGTAAACTCCAAGTCCAATTCCAACTTCAGTTCGTTCCACCCAAACTAACAACAGTAATGAACCTGAAAATGCTCCTTAACGAAGGGAATGCCAAATTCGCTGGTTCAGCTCAGGAGCTAGATTCTGAAAACTAAGTAAGCTTGGGTGGGTGGGATGAGAACGCAGGCATATGTCATTGCTTAATTCGATCGAATCTACAACTAAAAGGCAGACCGTTCTCTTTTTACAAGTTGAAGGGTGGAAACAGAAAATTTTGAAAATAATTCTTAGAAAAGTAATTGTAGATAATGAATAACCTTTGATAAACTTGGCCCCACGTGGAAGGGGTAAACCGGCACTTAAGCCTGCGACGAAATAGAATAATTGAATACTGAATCCTATGAGACAAAACCAACAAAACTATTAGGTATTTTTCCAAAGTCGTAATAAAATAATCAGACCCTCCTTTTTCCAACGGTAGTCAGTCTTCCAAATTGATAGGTCTAGCCTCATCAAAGGAGTCTAACCATAGACATTTACCATTTAGTGAAAATGCCAACATCCCTCTCCGCCTACTGTGAACAATGTAGATTTGAATTTCCCCACATCACCCGCCCTACTTTTCTAATTTCGAAACTTTTACTCGTGGTTTCTTTTCTATCCTTGGAAAAAATGGTCTAAGTTTAGCAATGTAGCTGTACCGATACATATCGCATTGTTATTGTTATTTCCTTTCAATAAAAATTGCAAGGGCAGAGACTAGCACAACATGCTCTAGGGCTTTCTGTCAATTTAACCTGGACTAGACTGCTAAGGCTACGCTTGCTAGTTGAAAGTAAGTAAGTTAGATTACATAACTATTCTCGGAGATCCTTGACGTGATGTTTTCCGTTTTTCCTCAAAACCCTAATGGTAATGTAAAGGGGGGATTTGTCTTGGCCCATAATATAAGCTTAGTCACATTACTCCTTAAGCTCGTTGGTCGTACAAGTTTTTTTCTCCTTTGGGTGCTTCTGCCTTTCCCGGGTTAGATAGAGGGATGAATAAAGTTTTGTCTCTGTCCCAATCTCTCGTCTTGTCTAAGGGAAAAGTTGCTCCGTCACTTTCCCTGCCTGCCTCCCTATGAGCTTTCCAACAAAATTCCTTACTTTACTTTACTTGGGCCTTGATTAATATTAATATCTGACATGGTGGAGTTTTACTAGGCTTCAAACTCACAAGGTGAGTTTTTCCAGTGCTATCTTGAGTTTTTGAAACAATTAGAGCTAAATTTGCTAAATGAATATATTCACTCGCAGAAAATCGCAAAATTCTCATTACCTAACGTCTGATTACTGGACTTCATGAAATCTGTACAATTCTGACAACTTATTTCATTTAAAAATTTTGGTGACATTTGAAATCCTTTCCTTTTACACGTACGACCCAAGTCACAAGTATTAAGGAGTTCCTTGGCCCTTCCTAGTCTGGAAAGCATAGCGCGTAGTTTTCAGAGTTGAGTTGAAGCTCAGTCAGTCTTGAAGACTTCCTTCCTAATAGTCATTCATCTTTCTTCCTTCTCCTGGATCTCTTCCCAAGGAAAGGGCTAGGGCGAAGGGAAGGCTAAAGCAGCAGCAAGACAGGGTGACTCATTATGATGAGGTAATAAATGTAGACTGAGACTTGAAATCAGAGATCTGCTGCTCGGCTTCTACTGGAAAATCGTCACGCTTGCATTTCCCCTAAACTATGCCATGTTATACGGATCATATTATTTAAACCGAACCCTGGTAATTTTGTTTAGAAGATTGACAAATTACCGTCTGTGTTTGGAGGCACTCAGTCAGTCAGACGAGAAATGGAAGGGGGTGGATTAAACTTTCACATGTCCCTCTTATAAAAACCCAGACCCGCATTATTCCTACCGATGCGATGTAGAAACCAAATTTTTCAGGATTTTACCTGTCAATTCAACCAACCTCTTACTTGCAAAGAAAATCCCTGCATAGTCCACGTAAACATTTCAAAACGTCTGAAATCTAGCTATCATTTTCATTGAATAATTTAGAGCCACGTGGGTGAATGCGAAAACAAATAAAAATTCTAGGACAGTAACCTCAAGAATATAAGCAAATGCTAACAATGCGCTTACTTGAGCCAATTTTGAAGCAATTAAAGTCTCAGTTAATAAACCCGTCATATAATACGGACAGCTTAATTAATGAATTTAGCTGGAAATAAATAAATTGGTAACTCATCACCCTATTTGTAGATTAAACTTCTGAGAAATATAGGTAGTAGAGTATGACCTGCAAGTAAGCTCAATTCGGAACTGAACGAGTCTTGCATGACCCGTTCGAGTTCCATTCCGGGTTTTCACTGTATTTGCTTTGCAAACAAAACTAAGGCTTAGACCTGGACTGATTTCGGTTATTAGTTTGTTACCCCTACCGATTAGAGGACTCGCTTCCGCTTTCAGTGGGCAATGGCCACGCCAATCCACGGACGTGCATATTTGAGTGGAGATACTAATTGCTGGGTAAAGATTGATAATTGTTTTGAGCAGACGAATAGAGCTTACAGCGAGTACCTTTCCTATTGCGAAATTCATGATCTCAGCCGTAACAAATTATCTGGAGTAACGAACAATTAAACGTAAGCTGAAATGCTGAAAATGATATTCGGCAAAAACTCCTGAAGTCCTAATTTTTTACATACTAATTAAGTGCATGAACTCGGACTAGGTTATATCAACAGTAATTAATTTTGACCACCTACCACTGGTTTTCAATAAGAATCCCAGAAAATTCTCCACCTTTCGGTTTTCTATAAGACTAAGAAGTTATATTATTTTGGCACTTACCAGGGCTTTCAGCGAATGTGGATACGACAATGAAGTGGATGAGGAGGGCAATGGCAACGAACGTGACAGTTTTGGACAAAAATTGACTCATTTTTCCGTGCGTCGTCGTACACTTGGTACTCGTGGGTCTTGTATTTGGGTGATGTTGGTGGTGATGTTCCTTTGATTGATTTCCCCAGGGGAGAGGGGCTGAAGCTGAGACTGTAGAAGACAAAGACGAGTCGTAATGGTTGTCAATGACGGCCACGGCACTTACAGCCTCTGACAGTCGCCCAAGAACAATGACTTTGACATTCCAAGTCCACAAGAGGATCGGAGAAAAAATCTTTTTGAGATGGACACACCGTGGCAGTCCAAAAAGAAGTCGATTTCGCCACTGATACATTTATTTACTCCACTCTCCGTTTCTCCTCTGCAGATGGTTGAACTGTCAGGGTGAAAATCCGAGGAAAAATGTCCAAAATGCACTCTCATTCCAATTCCTGGCATACCAAACTTATATACCTCAGTCACAATTTCTTCAAATAATTCCTTGTCCCTGTCCAAAGTTTTCTCAGTGAAAAGAAACGTCAACAGTTCAAGTCACTTTTAGTGTCAAAATCACGCCCACTATATTTTCACTTGAGTTGAGATGAGATGAGTTTATTTTCTAATGTCACTGAACCATCTTTGGGTCCTTTCAAATAGTTGGAGCATCTGAAATTATTAAGGAAAACATTGATTAGGGTTGAATTTTCAATTTAATTTAGCGTAAATATAACTTGCATTGGTAGCAGAAGTTCTCCATGCTAATTGTTTACTTTTTTCTTAAGTTGACGCAATAAATTAAATTCATGCCCTATTCACACGTGTTTCGAGTCCCATGTCTAGTACAGTGGACCGGTTCTCAGAATTTATGACTTGTCTTGTCTTACGACTCGTGTAAACTGAAAAGTGCCAGAACGAAATCAAATGTAAAGTGCAACAGTCAACAGCACGGGATTGCAAAATAATAATTCGACCCGAACAGTTCATTTCATATCATTACATTACATTGCATTACACTAGGATTCATTATTTTAACCCTTTCCCATGCAAAGCTACACCGCAAGACTCCAGCACTAGTACTGCGGCTTTTGGGTCTTTGATCTTTCGGTTTTGCTTTGACTTGTTTCAATATCGCATCTCTGGATCCCCTGCCTATGTCTTAACACTATCTGTTCTGTTCTGTTTTTCTTGAATACAAGCAAAAGCAAAGCACCTCAATCTTACAATGTTGAATGTACGCTCGGTGTATCCTTACTTAACTTTAACCCGTTCGTTCTTCCGAAAATCCACAAAAACCAAACAAACCCTGGCGAATGATGAAGGAGCTGGAGATGAGAAAAGTCGTTTGTATTCCTTGCCGCACCCTTAGGTTAGGTAGGGTTTGGTTTTTGGTTAAAAGCTAAGAAACAAATGTCAAAGGCTTGGCGTGACACTTATACTAACAACTAACACACGTTACAATTTGCATTTGTCGGCTTGAATTGGAATGGAATGGAATGAATAACATCTATTCATTAGTAGTTGGGGTTGGCGTCTGGGGCGTCAGCAAAGGGGTAAAATTCGGGGTCAACACAAGATAAGAAGTCTGGAGAACTAACTGAAAAAGAAAAGTTTGTAATTTTAAGTTTCGTCTCACGTTATAGCAGGAGCATTAGAAAAATTGGTCTACACTTAACTATTTAAAGCAAGAAATAATCGTAATTTTACCAAAATTTGTAGTTCTGCGCTCTGTCCTTGTAAGTTTTGAAGGTCACCTCTCACAAAATTAAACCTGATTCCTCTGCCCGCCCGGAGTACACTGAAAACTGTTTAGGCGCTTGGCTTCTATTCATTAGTGTATGTGAAGATATGGAGCGACGAATCTGTCTGTGGTAATAGGTACACAACCTTCTTATTACTTTGATTTTGAAACACAACCACAGTACAGTACATGGTCTCCTCAATTTATTTCTAGGTAATTCCATATATGTAGCGTAGCTAAAGCTCTTGTAATGCAATGCAATGCAATCTGTAATTCCAGGCAATCATAATCAAAGATAGCATCGTCAGCGGGTTATCCTTAGTACTTTGCAAGGGTATGGATAGTAGCAGTGGGTAGATTGAGCGAATATCCACATATCCCAGGAAATTCTATGAATCCCTTCATTAAGGACGAGATTCTGAAATGGAGTTTAGCTTCGGCTTGTGCTTGTACGTACGTATGGCTATAGTTTGCATTGCATTACCATAGCCCAGCCCAATGTATCATCTACTCACGTAATTAGATTACTATAGATGTGATATTTTTAGAATATGAGAAATATTTCCATTAGTTTATTGCAGGTTGCAATTATAATTACATTGGCTCATATTCTGGTTCAATGTTAATGATAATTTCAAAATTCTGTAGGTCTGAGTATATTTTTAGAATAAGTACAAAAATTATGCAACAGTAACAGGAGCGAGCAACGTTTAAAAAAATAGATTGGATGAACTGAATTTATTTGACTCTGTACATTATTGCACATCAGTTGCTTTGCCAAAAGCAAGTATCACACTCGAATGGAGTTTATTGAGTTGCCGTTGCCCATTGAACCTGAACCATGGGCTGGGCTGATGTATGGGCCTAGCACAACCACAACGGACACCAACACCACTGTCCATCCATTTTCAACTCTGGGATCATACTTCACACCGTACTTGAGAGCCAAAGCCGTAACTGAAACCCAGACCACAACGAGAGCAAGAAAGAAAGAAAGTGATTTGTCTGGAGAAAGTAGAACTGAGCGGAGCTGAAAGAATGAGGAAACCTTGGCATGCCATGCCATGCTATGCTTAGGCTTTGGTGTTTGAGAGTGAAAGCAATGCCATTGCCATTCCATCCGTCCTGGGTCTCCAAGGTGTGAAATGTGAGAAATCCCATCTTGTTTTTTAAGCCAGCCAGCTGCTTCGGAAGAAAGGAAGAAGGAACTATAGGGAGAAAACTGTTCCTTTCAATTATTTTTCACTTTTCCTTTCTTTTCTCCTCTAACGAAACGAAATACCCAACTAGTCTAGTACAACATAGTACAGTGAAGTGGTTGAGAATAGGAATATAAGGTTGTTTCTGTATTATATTACCACGGTTTCTTCTTTCATTTCATTCTGGGATTAAAAGGGATAAGTCCGAAGTGTTTATGCGAGCTAATTGCTGTATCGTTGTATATCGCGACACGGACACGTGGCAGAATTAACACATGATATAATGTCCAAGATCTGATACTATTAGGAGCTTACCGTGAAGTGGTTGAGAATAGGAATATAAGGTTGTTTCTGTATTATATTACCACGGTTTCTTCTTTCATTTCATTTTGGGATTACAAGGGATATGTCTGAAGTGTTTATGCGGGCTAATTGCTGTATCGTTGTATATTGCGACATGGACACGTGGCAGAATTAACACATGATATAATGTCCAAGATCTGATACTATTAGGAACTTTTATAAAAATATCTAAGAATTTCTTATATTAATGTTTAAGAAATAACGAATACAAGCTTACAAGCTTACAAAAAGAGTAATGCTGAAATTTAATTTTCTCACAATCTTATAAAATGAACTAGGACGATGAGCAATAGTCCTCATAGCCATGCCCTTGTAGAAAAACACTTTTCCCAAAAATCGAAAACAGTGAAAAGAACCACAAGACAAAACTGCACAATGCAAGTACTATGAGTTCTTCTATTTCTGAGGATATAGAGCACAGTCCAATCTATTTTCCAATTGAAATCCTTCTCTTCTTCTTTTCTTTTAAATGAACGTGCAAAGTTCTGGTGCATTTAGGAAATTGCCTTCATGCCCATGCACTACATTTCCCTGCAATCTCCTTTCATGCATTCCATTACACACTGCTTTCTTTTCCTAGTGCTTCCTCCTTATCACGTCCCATTCACAGATCTTAGTTTAGTCAATGGGGACTACGTACGTTTCCGATTTTTCTTCTCCGCAATGAATAGCTTGGCTAGTTTAGTTGAATCAAAGGGAAATCGAGTTGAAATTAAGGGATCTGGAAAAGTGAGCAATGCAATGGGAATGGGAATGTCCGGTCCGGATTCTTAAATCCTTCATTGAAAAGATAAGAAGGAAAAAGGGAAAGAAAGCAAAGAAAAACTTTCTCCAAAGGGTTTTTCCATTCAAAGAAAACATTGCATTGCAAGGGAAAAATCAAACGAAGAGCTTTCAACGCCCAACATTAAAAGAGGTGTTGCACCCTTCATGCGTATGAGCGATGACCACATTATAATTACGATTATTTATGTGATTTAAACTTACTTTACTCCACCTACCCCATTTTCTAATTTGTAAGAGAAATTCCTCGTTTTAATTTTTAATTCTTAATCTTGGAGCAAGTTTGAGAAAATATGTTGCATGAAATTGCATGCATGTTTGCCTACCCGGGTAAGGAAACTAGGGTAGTGAATTAAGTTGAGTTTCGAAACTTTGGCCTAGAATGCTTCATACCCGTTCAATCTTAGATGTATCAAATTACATGGTGGTCCAAATGCATAATTTAAGTGAGCAACTTTGCACTTTAAAAACAAGTCATTAATGAGAGCAATGTTCAGTAAGGCAATTCACTACATGCATTTTGCCAACGCCAGGGAAGAAGCCAAGAAGCCATCGTATGTGTATCGTGCGTGAAGGAAATTAGTCTTAAAGGGATTTTAATTGCACCCTTAATAACCGGTTGTTAGATCTTGCTCAAATTTAATTTTCTAACAAAACTGAAAGGAATGGAAATGGAAGAGACCAACGACGCCAGGCCAAGCCAGGTCAGCCATTTGACTTCCAGTAAGCAATTAGCGCAATTACAAATACTGACGAACAACTAACATGTGCTACACGACACGAAGTAAAGTTAAAATCAAAGATAAGAAATTAACAGCAAAGAGAATAATTTATGTTGCACTTTGAATAATTTATGTGCGGTTTGGTTGAAGTGTCGTGTATCGTGTTTGCTCTGAATGAAATATGAAGGGTCGTCTCGTTACATTTCTTCATTCATAAAGTGAGACGCAGAAATAACTAACAGGGTTAGGGGTTAGCGTCTGAGCGAGCTCAAGTTGGAATTTTCCTTCAACACATGCTTGCATTGAAACAAAAAACTTGTTCTATTCCGCAAAAGTTTTTTTTACAACTCATATATTCAATTTCCGGATTTTTGCATGCAAAACTAAAAACGGACCGGAAACTCGTCCTACTTGTTTCAATGTACATGACTATATATGTGTGTTTATAGTACATGTCGTGATCCACACGCACCGTCTGTGCTATGATACGTTGTAATTACTTTTATGGCAATGGCGATACTCAATTTCAGTTTCTTATACGTTATTTTGATATTAGCCATAGTCCTGGAATTCTTACAGTACAGAGCGGTGGGCATAAAGAAAGCTGAAAGCTTGCAAAAGTGACAATGTTGAAGAAATAAGAAATTCACAAGTCAAGTCAAGTCTGGGAAATGCGTGTCAGTCAGCCAAGTCAAGTATCGCGTGCCACAAAGGTTCACCAAATCTTTCTCCCACATATTTTCTCAATTTCTATTCCCAAGTCAAGTCCGTCCAAATTCGTCCAGAATGACTAATGCAGGGGACCGTCCGTCGGTCGGTCGGTCCTCGTAGTCGCAGATTACAATTAATATCCCAAAATATTCAACCTACCTGGGCTGTTAGTATTTCGAGTATCGTGTCATGTCGTGCCTTCTCAGAAATGTCGCCACCAAGTACTCATTTCTCACATTAAAAATAGAAGGAACAAAGATTGGAGACATGAGTACACATACATACACAGATCAGTCAATTGACTTTCTCC
>WJEZ01003139.1:0-11512 GCA_009869925.1 Thalassaphorura encarpata
TCAGCCCGTGCCGTGCTACTTTTACTTGACTTGAGGATTGAGGAAGAAGAACGTGCAAAATTCACCACAAAAAATGAATATAGAGAATCTCACACTATCCCTATCCTGTCGCAATGTCCCATGTAAAGTAACAGGTAAACTTTACCATATACGAATATACGATACGCTTTTTTGCCAATGTAATGAATGGAAGGAAGTGTATTCTTCATGACTAATTCTAATTCTTGCTACGATCATTCGGCTGCGTACGTTGTCTGCATACATACGTTTTACGTATTTGTGGTTTTATTTGTGTTTCCTTGAATTTGGAAGCGCTAGTAGGTGTAGCTTTAGCATTGAATGTATTAGTATTAGTGATGAACTATGGTTAATATTTGTCAAAGCACCAAAAATAGCTAATTAAACGCATATCTCATGTTGATTAGGCAGAAATTCAACTCAAAACTCTAAATGCAGAATTAAATAACTATAATTCGTGAGTATTTCATTTCTTAGAATCCACTGTATATATTTTACTTTTTTAACCACGAGCTAAACCTACAATCATAGGTGTTGAATTCTTCTACAACCAATGCCTTAGATCGAGATGTTTATTTACAAATAAAAAGTGCTTGCAATAAATCATTTAAAGGTTATAATTTTATTAGGCCTGGGTGGCCTGAGTAGTGGTCGCACAGGCAAGACAATCTTTCGTAAGCATAATTCATGATACGACATTAATTCAATCCAATCCAGTTCATTATGAAATTAGAAATTAGAAAATTGCCATACTCTGTTGTATATGTCAGCCTTAGATCGAGATGTTTATTTACAAATAAAAGTGCTTGCAATAAATCATTTAAAGGTTATAATTTTATTAGGCCAGCACTTCGGGCTAATTTATTCACTATATAGTCGCAGACCCATGTGCGTAATCCTAATTCGGCGCTGCCTCTTTAGAACTACAGTTCAACGAGATTACAAGATCAATAGCAATCAGATCAAGAGCGATACTACATTAGAAATATTCAATCCCAGATGAATTGCTTGTTATTTGTTGCCCTCAATAAAAAATTCATTAGTCTGGAAAACATAGTAGTTTCCCGTGCAAAAGCACTTTCTCTTAAATCAGTTATATTTGTATAAATAATAACTGTGCAATACTAGACAACATTTAATTCACAATTTTTTTGCTTTATTTTATTTTTAAGTAGGCAGAATCTATTCTTATAAACTTGTATGTACAATCCGTTTTTAGTATCTACACAAAACACATAAGTATAACACAACGCAATGCTTTAAGATTCGTATAGTCTAAAACACGTCAACTTTTAAGTAGCTAACGTAAGCGTGATTATCATGGGATAAAGTTGGGAGACAAACAAGCAATTTGTATTTTGGTGTCTTAATTTAGTTCCACAATAGTTTTTAATTAATAGGGTCTTAATTTAGGCGATACTTTTTTCTAACACAACACAGCCTTATGATTCCTCTCTCGATGTGTAAAAATTCCACCACCTTCATTTTGTCAAGAATGCAGAAATGAAGAATGCTGAAAAGTCGGTAAATTAGAGTAAATTTTCCTGAATTCATATTTACACGTATCATATATTGACAATTTTCTGAGATATGGAATTTTAATAAATTAATTAGTTGTAATAAATAAGCTTTTCTTTCGAAATAACTTAACTCAACCAAAAAACAAACTAAGATTAACAAAAGATATCGTCAAAACACGTTACTAGAAGTCTGTAAATTGAAAACTTAAATATAGAAAGCATCACTTAAAAAAACAACACAAGAAGTTATAAGCAAATTATTGCTCAAAAGCAGCCAAATATGGACAAATTCAATATTTCATTGGATTCAATCAAAAATGAGGTGGAATTCCAGGAATGAATAATGAAGAATTACTCAGCTAAGCGAAAGTTAAAACAGGTCCACCAAAATAGGAATTATTGAAAATATCAATTCAGAATTTGAGATTCTGATTAAAATTAAAACTAAAATACAAGCGATAAACAATGAACAGTAATGGGACTGGACTCGAATACAACACTAGTAGTTAGATGAATTACTAACTCCCGCTGATAAAAAGTGAAGACGACAGGTCAAAATCATAATTTGTTATTCCGAAGCTCACTTGACTAAATCCATCAATCATATGGGGACTGACGGTCGGATAAAACAAATGAGTAGTGGTCGCACAGGCAAGACAATCTTTCGTAAGCATAATTCATGATACGACATTAATTCAATCTAATCCAGTTCATTATGAAATTAGAAGTGAGAATATATCAGTCTAAAAATTAAAAATTGATTTCTTAAACGAATTCCTCAGCTAGTGAATAAATTTAATCCCAAATTACCTTGATTGCGACTGCATGATTGAGTTTTTCAATTAAACGTATGGAAGATTTGTATTCTTATGCCCGGACTGGTCAATCTGATCGATATTGTTTGATATTAAAATTTTGTTGAAAATACAGACTAGTAGAACATATGTCTTCAAGGCTTACCAATTTGACTGTTGTTTGAAAAAATCAAATAGGATGCCACATCGAGAAAGATTTAAAGGCCAAATCAACTGAAATTTCATCCACCATTCTGGAGCATGTTGGTCCGATCCACAGAGAATTGCGAATGGGAGTGTGTTGGAAATTTTTGCATGCTCATTATGCGGCATGGTCCTTTGAAAAAAATTGCCATACTCTGTTGTATATGTCCTGTCGCCTATAGCCTCACTCCTTTTAACCCTTTCCTCTAATCAATTCAATATGAACGCAGATAAATGATAGATGGCCACTAATGATTAGCTAACCTTACTGTTTTTTTAACCAACTTTCGTAACTGATAAATTTGTGAACTTTCCGATTACTTCGTAAATGATGGAAATATGTGAATGGAGTGACTTTTTCTCCAAACTATCTTCATCTAATTCAGAACTTATCAAAGCAAGGAGTATCTCAAACTCAAAATTATATGGTGAAATTTTATTTTGATGTAAATATTGTCAAATGTAATGGAATTGTTCAGAACTTTCATACTCATGGACNGTAAATATTGTCAAATGTAATGGAATTGTTCAGAACTTTCATACTCATGGACACAACTTTAAACTAAAATCAAAAGGGTTCAATAGTAGACCTATTGTTGCTCTCAATATAAAAAATTATTTTTTAGTTCAACTGTCGCTAAAATCCAATACAACAGAACCAGTTAATGCATGAAAAATGCAAATCTTGTTTAAATAAAATCATGGAATTAGACCAACTATGACACAGGTCGTGGTCAATTGAGACAGACCATCTTGTGGAAGTAGACAAACGACAAAACGAATAGTAGTGGTAAATCGTATCGATTAGCTGAGGTCATGAAGCTATTTTTAAAATTCGTAAGTTTTTAAATTTCATTATTGTACTATATGTAGGCTAGGCAATCCAGGAGGAATATTTGAGCAATACTCAAAGATTTTCCTCATATTCTTTTTTCGTCATTACGCAGCTCGAATGGACTCGAATAATGTAAGCAGTTGTGTGGGTTTTAGCACTTCTTAGTTCAGCTGAAAAAAAATATAAACACGCAATGCGAGAAGCTTTTATAATCACACATTTTTTTAATCATTTTATTTTTATAAAGGTAGAATTTATTCATACAAGGTTGTGGCGAAGCTTGTCCAATATATTTTCTGTATATAAATCCGTGCTAATTATACGCATTAATATTTGTAATTACTTAAAGTAAATTAATTCCATACATAATAATGCTAATGATACGCTGCACTATAATAATTGCGTCAACTTAAATAAGCTGAACATAAGTGATATTTCATAGAATTTTTTAGAGCCTACCATTCTCGTTTATTTTAAAGGACTCGGAAGATCAAAGTCATCACAAGAATACATAATGCAATGGAAACTTTGAAAGTACGTTAACTTTTAAGCAGCTAACGTAAGCGTGATTACAACAATGTTTGATACCATTATCATGAAAGATAAATTTAGGAATTGTCAAACGAAAGTAATTATCTTCCGACACAAGACACTCCGAAGTTCTACGCGATGGATTTTTCCACATCCACAGTCGCAATATGTGTTCATACGAACAGCCTTCGCTCCAGGAGTCGTAGTCGTGAGACTCCGCTCAAATACCTGGAGATTAGCCTGCCTTTAGCTTTCAACCTTAAGTAGTTAAACTTAAGTGGTATTTCTTAGAATTTTTAGAGTCTAACATTTTTGACTAGTTTCCTCAATTCTAACAAGAACTCGGAAAATCAAAGCCATCACAAGAATTATACTATAATGCAATGAAAACTTTTAAAACACGTTAATTTTTAAATAGCTAACGTAAGCATGATGGAAATTACTAATTTAGAGATTCACCAGAAATGTCTTGGTGGTGGTTAGGCTTACGAAATATTTTCATTAAATTAACCAAGGAATAACAAAAAAAACCTAAGATAACATGAAGCACCAGTAACAACAAAAGATGAGATGGGTACAGTAAAGTAAAAACGTCTACAAGACATCCCCAAAAGAAATAAATTAATTAATGCTAAAGGTATATCTCAAAATGATATTAAGAGTAAACAATTCACTACAAAACAATGGTAGTCCAATTGCCATTGCCATTGCCAAAGCTAACGATAGGAATACTTGAAAATAATGAGGAAATAAAAATAATTAAACAGTAAGTTAGGCTGGAAAGATAAAATATCTCTCTGAATACTTGACTGAAATATATATTTTCTTTGAAATAGACAAGTCGGAACAAAAAAACTAAGATGCTGACCCGGTAAAGAAAAAAAATTAATTAATATTGCCATTGCAAAACTAAAATTGAGAATAAATGACTATAAATATTAAGATTAGGAAAACGAAATTCCAAAAGTTTGTGGATTCCCATTGATAAAAGCTGAGCAGGATAGCTAAATTACATTTTTATATTTTGAAACTCATTGGACTACACGAACGAACCCATCTTAGAATGACTTGTAATTAAAATAGTAATTAAAATGGAAAGATTGAAATCGATACAACTATGAGTTTGATACAAAATGAAGAGACAGAAGTAAAACTATAATTTACTGTCACACACCTCACTTGAATTGATGAATCAAATGATGAATTTTTTGTCCAAGTCTGACACTATCGGAACTGGGACTGAGTAGTCGGATGAGATCGATGTTAAAGCAGTAGACCTTCAAGCAAGACTGTCTTTCGTAATCGGATTTCCTGATGCTTCTTTAATTTAAGCTTCATCCCTCATTGCGAGATACAAGCTTGAGGTTACTCAGCCTAAAATTTAAACATTGATATAATAAACAAGTTCCCAAACCATACGGCTGTATTAATTTATTGTCAATTTACTTCCATTTGCCTCGAGACTTCAGACTAAATTTTTGACTCCTTCAATTAAACATATGGAAGATGTTGTATCCTTATGCCCAGGCTGACCAATCTGATCAATGTTAGCTGATAGTAAAACTTTGATGAAAATATGTTAATAGAACGTCAGTATTCCAGGCTTACCCATTTTATGGCTGTTGTTCATTCAAACCCAAATCCGGAAGTCACCATACGGCTGTATTAATTTATTGTCAATTTACTTCCATTTGCCTCGAAACGTCGGACTAAATTTATGACTCCATCGATTAAACATATGGAAGATGTTGTATCCATATGCCCAGGCTGACCAATCCGATCAATCTTATCTGATAGTAAAAATTTGATGAAAATATGTTACTTGAACATCATTATTCCAGGCTTACCCATTTTATGGCTGTTGTTCATTCAAACCCAAATCCGGAAACAAAATTGATGAAGGTTTAAAAACCAAATTAACAGAAATTTCGTCGGCCATTATAAGCCCATGCAATGCCAAGGCCTGTTGTTCCGATCCACACAGAATTGCGAATGGGGATGGGCTGGAAGGTTTTGCATGCTCATTGCGGCATGCAAAAATTGTCATCTCTATCGTATGTCCTGTCTCCTAGCCTCATTGCGTGTAACTCTTTCCGTCTCCATGCGAAATTCTCTTAAATATATGATAGATGGCAAATAATGATTAGTTCACTCTAGTTAACCTTACTGCACTTTGAACCAACTGATTAACTGGTTCGGTTTCAACTAGAATTATCGAAATTACAAATATCTGGGTTTTTTTACATCCGGTTTTCAATAAAAATAACTCAGACCGTCATTATTATTTTGCACGAATATTCATTAAATTAAATGTTCGTTTTATTTTCAAATGTCAAGTTTTAGAATGAATCGAGGTCTCTAAACGTTGTCTCTAAACGCTGAAGGCAAGCCCTAAGATTCGAAGAGTTTACTCTGTACAAAGACATGGTCGTAACAATGTGCTAGAACTCAAGTGCAATTATTGCAATTTCAGAAGCACTGTAAATTTGAAGGATTCAATTGCAGACGTATTGTTGCCCTCAAATTAAAAAAGTTGCAAGTGCAGTTGTCACTATGTAAATTTAGTTAGTTTGGTGTAGTTTTGAATGATGATCAATGAAAATACAATGCCGTTCCTGTTTAAATTTAGATCGGATTAGATCTGCCTGAGAAAGTCGGGGCTCTGTTATCATTGAAAAAGTTCAATTAGGGATAGTTCTCAAAACGTAGAAGACCCTAGTTTATTTTTTGTACAATTTGATTTTATCATTACTCATTAGTGTCATTAGTCAGCTAACATGGTCCGGAATAACATAAACATTGGTTTTGTACAACCAAGCACTTTCATACTCTTAGCTCATCCGCACTTGCACTTTCAGTGCACAATAAAAGACACATATTAAATCACATATTCTCTGACTCATTTTATTTTTATAGAGGCCGAATTTATTTAACACAATAAGTTCATCATTTGCTTGTACAATATATTTTTGTATCTAAACCCGTACTATAAGAATACGCATTAACACATGTAATTTTAATCTCAACTAAATTAACTTACAAACCAATGCTAATGCTACAAAATGTACAATATTACGTCAACTTTAATTAGCTGAAAATCTTAGTGACATTTTTAGAACTTTCTTGTTCAGTTTCCTCAATGTAAATAATAACTAAGGGGACAAAGCCCATCAGAACAATGCAAGAATGCAATGCAAAATTCTTTAAGTACGTTAACTTTCAAATAGCTAACGTATGCATGATAAATTAGACTCACTACCAAATGGTATTGTGTGTCGTAGTTAGTTCCCTTAATAGTTTTAAATAAATATTGCCTTTGAAATACATGCAGCAGAACTCAAAGAAAAAAGAGACAAGACAATACTGCATAGGAAGGGACCCGAACGAAATTTATAGGTTGAAGATCTTCAATTTAGAAGCTTCCACTTAAAATACTGACCCAATAAAGAAAAAAGTGTAATGCTCAAAACTACGCTAGACAAGTCTGAAATTTGCATTGGCAGTGGGAACCAATTCAATGGACGAAATCTCCTTGAGGATAGTAACTGTAAGGAACCAACAATCCTTTGAAATTATGTAGTCTTTTACAGCTAGAAGCATTAATGATAACAGAAAGAGAGATTAGAGATTACTTGTACTTTTCTTCGATTCTTCAACACAAAGAAGAATTCCGAAGACCAAAGCCACTAGAAGAATATACAATGCAATGGAAGAATCTAAAAGTAAGTTAACGTTTAAATAGCTAACGTAAGCTTGCTAGAATTTAATTGGAGCATTCACGAGCAAAAAAGGTGTTGGTTGATTACGTGTTAATTAATAAATATTTCCTTTAAAATGATCAAGGCGGAACAAAGAGACGTAGACAATATGAAATATCATTATGAACAAGAGCAAGACAACAGCATGCAATCGAAAGACTCTAATAGCTAAACTTAATTAAAGCACACTTAGAAATTGAACTTGCAAATTAATATTGATAACAATTCTATGTACGTCAGCAATATTCAAAACTGATCGTAAGAGTGAATGATTCGTTAGAAAAGAGCTGTTGACCAATCTTAAATTGCCATTGATATTACAAAAGTTCATGATTGGAACAGTTAATGAAAAAATTAAACAATGTCACAATGAAGACACTTTGACTAATATAAAGTTAGATGGACAATATAAATATAATTTATCATTACATAAACTCACTTAGCCAAGTGCATCATTCGCAAATGATGACTAGATTGTCCAGAGATCAATTTCCGATGTGGTTGGGAGTCAGATGAGAGGATTATATTAAAACAGTAGCAGGCAAAGTTCAAGCAATCATTCGTAATCATAATCCCTGACACGAGATTACTTCAATCTTCAAAGCTACCTGGAAATGAGAAGCTCCAGTTCGTCAATCTAAAATTTTAAAAATTGATTTATTAATTCAACACGTCAGCTACATGGCTACAGTGGATTAATTTATTGCCAATTTACCTCCATCTGGCTTGGCTCAAGAGATTAGACTTCAGGTTAAATTTATGGCTTTTTCATTTGAACAGATGGAACATGTTACGCCCATATGGCCAACCTGAGCAATATTTATCTGATATTAAAACTTTAAGACTTCGTTGAAAACTCGTACGTCAGTATTATGGTCTTACCCTTTTTATAAGCCTGTTGTTGGAGTCCATAAAAATCGGTGACAAGATTGATGGAGTTTTAAAGGCCAAATCAATTTCCTCTGTTGGGCCTGTTGTTCCGATCCACAGAGAATTGCGAATGGAGATGGGTCGGTTATTGCGTACTCATTGCGACGTGGTCGTGTACAGAAAATTGCAATCCATGTCGTACGTCCTGTCCCCTACCCTCCTTCCTTTTTTCTTGCGAAATGAATACAAATATATGATAGATGGCAAATAATGATTAGTTCAAGCTAGTTCACCTTACCTCACTGCTTTTTGAACCAACTGATTAACTGGTCCACTTTCGGGTTTCAAAATTTTTTGCGGGGCAATAAAAGGTGTAGAAAATGCATTAATTTTATTTTTTCCATTCAGTTCTGTAGCCATTAGGTATAATGAATGGAATGAACGCAAGAACTCGGATGACAATAACAAACAGAGGTTAAATAATTCTCCTTACCAGTATATTTTTATTTGAAACACATTGGCTTAAAAATAAGTAGAATTATGAATTGCATTTTCCGAATGGCGGAAGCATGTCTTTGGATTCGAAGAGTTTCTCATGCACAAATACATGATCGAAAACCTGAACAAAAACTCCTGTTGAGTAGAGTCATAAGTTAGTATGTAGATATACATAAGATATACGTAGGATAAAGTAGGTGGATGGTGGGTAATGTTATTTTCCTCATCCCAACGACACCCATAGGGGGAAATGGAATGAACACAAGAACTCGGATGACAATAACAAACAGAGGTTAAATTAATAATTCTCCTTACCAGTATATTTTTATTTGAAACACATTGGCTTAAAAATAAGTAGAATTATGAATTGCATTTTCCGAATGGCGGAGGCATGTCTTTGGATTCGAAGAGTTTCTCATGCACAAATACATGATCGAAAACCTGAACAAAAACTCCCATACATCTGTAGCCCTTGGAGAACATGAAGGGTACAACTTTCTTTTCCAACGGTGGGTAAATTTCAATCACTATTACCTGTTATAAGAGTTCGTCTTAAACTCAGAATTATTTTAAAAATTGTGAAATTTTACCTTGATGAAAATTTTATCAAATGGAATTGTTTTCAAAATAGGCAATTCTGACCCTTACAACATCCAAAGCAAAAAAATCCACATCTTACACATTAAGAGCTGACATGATGGAAAAAATGGCAAATTAACACTAAATCGCCGAGTGTGGAGATTTCTTCCATCCATACTCTGCAATTCCACCACCGATTCGTCCATTGTAAGTTGTCTGTTTCTTCATTAGTACTTTTAAACCATAAAAAAAATTAAATTCATTTGAAATGAATTTGACATGGTCAAATTCTTACCCTTCCTGGATAAGGATTATTGGATAGACATGCATCTGATATCCAAGATTTTCTGTGTTTACTAAAAAGCCCTGGAAATGTATCAGGATCAGACTCTATCAAAATTCCATTCCTTTCCATTCTTACAAATATGAGCAAACGTTGCGCCTTAGATTCGATTAATCGAAGCATATTTCGTTTTATGTTAAACTTTTAAAATTTTCTAAGTTTAAGGTCGTGATTTGTGTATATTTTTCTCTGTGCGTATACTGAATGAAGATTTTTTTCCTTTGTTAGCGGCCTCAAATCATATGTCCCTATACTATCCCGATGTGCAAGAAGATTCGGCCCGAATGCTTACATAACGCTACAATTTCGGTTTCAAGGTGGCCGAATTCAACTAATGATATACACCTCAAATCCGAATTCGGTGGTACAGTGGAAAAACGATTCTAAATAGTAGTGACAAATTGCAAGCGGCCCTAGCTCGATATCTATTCAGAATGTAGCTTTCCAATTTTCGAATAAATTCAGTATGCGGTGAGTACGCGTATTACCGTATTCCTTCCGTTGACTGCAAAACGAATTCTTCTAGAATTCGGAATTCCGCTTCATTTTCACCCACTCGGTTCTTGCCTACGCATATCTTGTGAAACGAATTCGGAACGAATGTCGTGTTCTTTGGCGGGATTTTGCCGTTGCATGCTTTGTGCCTATGATGTATTGAAACGTATCACATCACAGTCGTCGATTAGTCATATTGGACCGACCGTTTGTAGTAGTAGAATTTAACGAAAGCGGTGAAAAATTTGTGTCAGTGGTCTCTACTACTTGCCTTAGTGAAAACAACAGTGTTTGCGGCTGGCCCACAGGAATCGGAAGTTGTTAAAGATTAATTAGTCATTCCGCGACAATTAATAAATTGTAAAAAACGCACTTGCTGAGCAATTACGCTCTAAGGTAAGATGTATTTTATGCTAAATCAAGGCAAGTACATGTTTATGCGTGCAATAATTTAAATACCGTAATTAGACTGTGAAAGTAGGATTGACCAGATTAAATTTTAAATGTCTTATATTAACTTGAGAACATATTGCTATAACACTCAAGTTGTCATTTTAATACAATAATTGTACATATGGCGTTCATTCTTAAGATGTGATACAGTGATACCGATTTAGTATCGAACTCGTATTATCGGATTCTGAGATAATGCGGGTCACCGAATTCCATCCGAATACTTTTTTGCGCTAAGCGATTCGTCTACAATTATCGCATGCTAACCGCATACGGGTAGCCGCATTCGGACCGTTCAAACATTCTTGGCCAAATCCGGCATCGGGGCCGAATTCGGTGCCCGAATCGAAAGAGAATGCGGGCCGAATACTTCTTGCACATCGGGTGGTTGATATAGTATACACTTCCTAAGAAAAATTATTCTAAGAAAACAGTTAATTTGTTCTGAAGTATTTTATATCTGGCTATCTGGTAACACTAAATAGTTTTACTTCTCTGTAGTATTTTCACACTACAACGTACCAAAATTTATGTATGTGTAATTTTAACGACACGTTGTTTGACAGTTTTATTATCTTGTCATCTTGGTCACATCAGATTCATATTTTAAGTCA
>WJEZ01003140.1:0-11510 GCA_009869925.1 Thalassaphorura encarpata
CAAAGGAATACTAGGAATTGGCTGACTTGGCACAATACAATTAGCTCGAGTGCTTTTACCAAGATATTTCCCTTGCTTCTATTTCTGTATCCATGTCCGAATTCGGGAGGTCAACGCCAAGTCATGTCAGATCGGATATCCCACTTTCTCTTTTTTCTCTCTATTAATTATTTTGGACAAGGTTCATAGTCTTGGCTATAAAATAACTTCATAGGATTCATTTTATTCTCAGATGTCATGTAAAAATTTCAAAAAGGGAAGGCCCTAGGGTGCTACCAAGTAAAAAAGCACAAAGTTTTAATGTTTTTTATTCATTTATTCACCCTAATACATAGCACCTTCCAAACCTGAACTTTGGTGGTCAAGCTCTGACTCTTGGCCTTAAACTTTTATAGTACAGAATAAAATACAAATATTTGCAATCCAATTGATTGTAATTACTTTTTGTCATTTTTCGCTTTGTATTATTAAATCAATGTGTTTTTATTTGTTGTAATTATCATGAATGCGAATGAGTTGATTTTGCATCATGGGGTTCTTCCTTCCGATCATTCAGAAACAGATAAGGAACACTTCCAGTTTCACTTCTTTCTGTTGGATTCAAACTGAGTGGTTTTTTGACTGGTTTTGAATCTCCTTGGCACTGAAGGGCAAATTTGAGTTCCTTTTTGATTTCTGTCCATTTGTTCTCCTAGGGCAAAATATTTGGGATTAGAATGTTCAAGGTCAATATAATTAAAATTACATGCATTGTTTTGCATTTAAATTACTTACCTTCCGATCATTCAGAAACAGATAAGGAACACTTCCAGTTTCACTTCTTTCTGTTGGATTCAAACTGAGTGGTTTTTTTACTGGTTTTGAATCTCCTTGGCACTGAAGGGCAAATTTGAGTTCCTTTTTGATTTCTGTCCATTTGTTCTCCTAGGGCAAAAAATTTGACATTAGAATGTCCAAGAACAAAATAATTAAAATTACATGCATTGTTTTGTATTTAAATTATTTTGTTAGGGTTAATTTGATTAATAACTCACTCAGTTTCATTTCTTGTTAGTTAGTGGTAGGTTAGGTTATACGGAGAGTTATATAGCGCGATGTTGCGCGGCGCGATGCGCGCTTCCAAGGTAAGGCCACTCAACACCACTCTAAGCTTTAGTAGAGTTCAATGCTTACTCCTTCACTGACTCCCAATTTTCTAGCTTTCCAGAAAAATTCAACAAAGGCCATGATGGATGCTAAGGCACAACCGCCAACGAGGACGACGAACACACCACCCACGTGATGCATAGTCAAGGCAGTGGCGCCCCCTGTTGCCACAACTTCTTTCTAAAATATTTTATAATTCAACCCTTAAAAAATAATACGTCACAAATTAATCACAACGACAACACCAACGTACCGGACATTTTTCTTTTCCCGTCTGTTTCCACCAAAAGTCCTGTAATTCTTGAAGTTTTCCATTTCCCAGATAACTTGATAATTTCTGCGCTAAATGCATCCAAGTACTTTGACCCTGAGGAAATTAAGCTGTTGAATTTTAGAAAATTCAAGAAATACTGAACGTTTTACCTTTTCTCATTCCAATTCCATATCCCTTTTCATCTAATGGTTCCCCAAGTTGTGTCAAGTTACAAATTCTCTCTGTCTGATATGCAATGCTCACAGATTTCCAGATAACTTGATAATTTCGGCGCTAAATGCATCCAAGTATTTTGACCCTGAGAAAATTAAGCTGTTGAATTTTAAAAAATTCAAGAAATACTGGACGTTTTACCTTTTCTCATTCCAATTCCATATCCCTTTTCATCTAATGGTTCCCCAAGTTGTGTCAAGTTACAAATTCTCTCTGTCTGATATGCAATGCTCACAGACTCCATGAAAAATACATAAGTACCCTTTGATTCCAAAACTCGGTCAACTCCTTGTTGTCCAGAAGTTACATAAGGACTCGGTTTCATGGCTTCCATATTTTTGTAAATTTCCGCGTAAAGAGGAAATTTGGAATACTAAAGTTAAATTAAACCAGATTATAAAAATCCTGCTAAAGCAAATATCACGATTACACAGAAAGACATTTACTTTAAAAAAATCCAAAGTACTCCCAGATTCTTGGCTTCCATATTTAACTTTGGTTTGTTTTGGTAAATCTGCCACAGAGCCAATCCCTTGTTCCATACCTTCGCTCGTAAGAAAAGCAGCCAAATTGAGCTGTATATGATGAAATAATGATGAGAGTGAAGAACCACCAAATCCCTGCCACTAATCGTGTTGATCCAGCTCTAGATTTCCGCACATTAAATTCACATTAGCCAAGAATTCAGAGTACAGTAGCATAATATTGCTACTTCTAGTAAGCTATCAACACCAGTGCATACTCTGCGCGATCTCAAACAGAAGGGTTAAAAGATATTAGTGATTAATGGACAATAGTCTCACAATGCCCCATCTTATCAGTTACTGTCTCAAAATGCCCTTAATTCAGCAATAGTTGTCTCAAAATGCCCCTAATTTAACAATAATTGTCTCAACATCCCCCATTTGAGTCTGCACAGAGATTGCACATGGTGTTTGTAGTGTACTACGTGAAAACTTTTCTAATTTTTTTAATTAGTGCAATATTAAAAGGGTTTTTGCCAAGCATGCCTTTGGGTGGACTAGGTAAGGCAGGGAAACTCTCAAAAACCCATTAAATCAAACTGCTACATAGGTTTTAGGTCAAAGGTTATTAGTTCATTAATAATGTTAGTGAATGGGATAGAAATCAAAGGTCATGCATGCCTTACTTTGGGGCAATGTCAGAGCCTTGTTGCATAATTGAACCCCAATTATGCCACATTGCATTTGCAACGGTGAGGTCATTGACAAGCTCCTCAGGGTCATCCTTACAAGGGTGTGGGTTCAGCCATTGATAAGGGGTTAGCCTGTAAAATAAACAAATCACACGGCTCAAGGGTAGGATTAAAATCAGACAAGGAAGGTATGTAAGTATAATTAATTAATTAATGTAAAAATTCGGGTTTGGTTTGGGGCAATAAGCGACACACGGAGGAGAGATAGGGGAAAGTTACTTGGGCTGTGTATCTGCCCCTTGTTGCATAATTGCTCCAATGGTGAACCACATGCTATTGAGGACATGTAAAGTTAACTCCAATACATCTGGACTTTCAACCGTTGGATTTGGGTTCAGCCATTCGTACGGAGTCATCCTGAAAGTTCAAAGTTCAAGGGAGAGTAGTTCAGGTCAAAGGTCAAGGTCAGGTCACTACACTTTTTTTCTTTCGTTTCGCATTTTTTGATTGGTTAGCTATAAATTGAACACACGACACAGCAGGCAGGTTTGGTTCTGGATGGGACCGAAGGGAAAGCATTAATCGCGAAAAAACAAAAAGCCCTGATGTGATTGTGATTTGTGCTAGAAAATAATTTTCAATTAATTAATAATACTTTGGAGCAATGTCGGAGCCTTGTTGCATAAGGGATCCAATCGTAAACCATAAACTGTTGGGCAAATGAAGAGAGAGCTCCAGCTCTTTTGGTGAAAAGTCACAAGGGTGTGGATTCAGCCATTCATAGGGTGTCAACCTTTTTTTCAACAAAAAAATTCCCAAAATGGTTGACTTATCATAAAAAAATTAACATTCTCCTCCAAACTTGACTAATCATCCGCGCATTTTGCAATTTCTTACCTTTTATAATCTAAATTTACCTTCGAAACTCCAACACAAAGGAGCCATCCATCTAAATAACATTTTTAGTTTCGATTTATATTTAACAAATTCAAAATGGCGGAAAAAATTCTAAGAAATTCTAAAAAGCAGCCATGCCACACTAATAACGGGTAAAGTGAGGAAAGGGTTGACTTGGCCAGGGTTATTAGCTTAAAAAACCACAGAAAAAATTGTAAAGCCAAAAATTGCATTGGATAACATGTGAATAGAAATCAAGAAAAAAATCAAGCATGAAGCAAAGCAATTATTTTTGAAAAAATTGGAGGGTCGAGTCTAGAGAATTGTTAATAATTTAATTTATTGAATCTGGGAGAAAGAACATAATTATCCCTGTCATGTTGCCCTTTGACCTTGCCTTATGACCGACCATATCTTACTTTGGCAATACTTCACATCCAGCCTGGAGAAGAGAGCCAATGGAAAACCAAAGAGGAATTAGAAGATTTGCTAAAGGATTTTCCAATTGTGTTCCACTGTCTGGACTGTTGGCTGGTGGATTTTGCCATTCACTTGGACTCATTCTGCAGGTCATTTTTATTTCATTAAATTAAAAATATTCATATACAAATTATTCTTCGTTTTGGGGAGACGTAACAATAATTATTACACTTGAATTGCATTATTCGCATTATCCACGCAGGCACTAAAGACTAGAGGCGATCTCTACTACATTTGTCTAAAAATAAAATCTCATCCCACTAATAAAATTCTCTAAGAGAAGCTCATTCAAAAATTTGACAAAAAGAATGCACGTGCAAATGTAATGCAAATGTAGTGTAAATACTCTCCGCGCCGCGCTCTGCGCTATTATCAATTGACTTGACTTGACCAATTTTTCCTAGAACTATAGATAAATTGAAAAAATATTTATACTTACGTAATTAATACATAATTTGTACACCGAACCTATAAAAAAACTTCACCATACCTTGCCAAAATGAATAAAAGTAGTGAGACGCCCAAATAAGCTGTAGCCATATAAATCCAAACATCTGAATGAAACGGCTGCATGAATGAAAATAACCCTGGAGGATCCTTATGAGGTTTGAGTGCCAAAATCGCAATTCCAAGATTCATGAACGGCATAGTAAAATCAATTACTTTTTGACGATCGTGTGTAATGCTCATGTCACCTATGGCCAAATCTGCTTCCTAATTTAAAAAAAGCAAACAAGCATCTTATATGAACTCTGACCCGCGCGCGGGGCGCGCGCGATCTTGCACTTACACCGCGCAAAATTTCCCCAACACATCCATTCCACCCGAACCTTGCGTTATCATCCTTTCCTCCGTATCCCTTTCCATCTTTGACTTCTTGGAATGTGTAATTAAATCCTAGCTCTACCGAGAGCATACGAATCAATTCCACAGAAAATCCTTTTTCAGTCCCATTTGGCCATCTTTGAAAATATGGGTCACTCTAAAAAATTAGTTTGAGTCAAAATTGACCTCGTTCATATACTAATAATACTACGCGAGCGTACAAGTTTTGTCGATACGATTAAATGTGCATTTCTCAATTCCTCAGCTTGCTGTCTTTGTGTATCTTCGTAAGTTCTGATCCAATGAAATCTTTTTGATTTTGGGTTACCTGTGTCATATGTTCCGACCTTGGTCAAGTTCTAATAATTAAAAAATAAAATAAAATTGGTACAAAATTTTGGAAATGGGCTCTTGCATATATGTCTTACACTTTTTGTAATTTCCATAATGTCCAACTTGAACCTTCTTCTTTGACCATCTTCAAGTTCAATGATACCAGACAACCCGTGAATTTGGAGCTGAAGACGACAGACAAAGATTTGTAAATTAATTAGAGTGGTTGGCTGGCAAGCAGAAGCAAGGCTGGGACAATTTTTGGCAAGAGTCTTACTTTCTTCAGAATGCGAAGGATAGAAAAGCCATGTTCCCACATTTTGGGCTCTTGACAGTTTAGTGGCTCGATCTCAAAGCGTTGAGTCTGGCTTGTGCCCAGGGCATGAAGTGCTTGAGCAAACAACTCTACCGCGTCATAAATTAACGCCGTCTCCGTCTAACACAATGATAACAACAACATTCCAATCTCTCATCACAAAATATTGTAGCAACATAAGCAGCACAAAAATTAATAGAGAGAAAACTGAATTTTTGATCATTATGAGGTCTATTGGTTCAAAATTACAATTTTCACAAACATTTTTTAGCCAAGTAAAATTTTTAGTGTGAAAAATTACAATTTTTACACTCATTTTTGACCAAATTGAGATTTTTATGCTCAAAATTACAATATTTACACCAAATTTTGATTCTATATGAATTTTTAGTCTCGAAAATCTAGTTTCTTCTTATCCTTGGATAAATTTAATGTAAAAAAGTAAAATTTTTACTATTCTGAGCCTTTCTGAGTCTATTTTTTAACTTTTAGCATTGTAAGCTACTAAACTAAAAACCAATTTTATTGTCTATTTTGAGCTTGATATTCTCAAATCTAAGAACTTCTCTTGAATCGAGCTCAATTCCGATATTATTTTACTAATTTTCTCAAATGCACTTAAAATGGACACATAGCTCATGTCTAAGTCATTGGAATGGATGGAATTAATAATTCATTGTCTGAAAATGAAAATGTAACTTACCCTCAGTGTCCCATTTCTCAATTCTGGAATATCCATTTTGGAATAAGCTGGAGTAGGGTGATAATTTCTTGGAAAATATACTTCATCATAGTAATTTGTTGGGCGTCGATAAGGCGTGACTGGGGTTGGGAACCCAACGTGACGAATATCAGCCCAAGAAGCCGCAATGTTTTGGATGGCTTGGGAATCCGGGTCAACAAGTCGTAAGGCCGTTATATTTGTATCACCAAATGAAATATCTTCCATGGGAAGTGTATGCATGTCCTAAAGCAAGCATAAGAATAGAATTGCACGTACAGTCTTCTCAAGAGCTTTTTCTCTCCGACGGAGACATTTTCTCAGGATTTATAGTCAAGGCTAAAGCTAAAACTGAGCTGAAAAACCACTTACGAGCGTAGTAAGGAAATATCTATAGTCATTGACCATTCCAACCTCCTTTGCGTTGGAAAATATTGTTGGGAGTTTTGCAGCGTCACAGTCAATAACCAAAAAGAGTATGTCCGAGTGTTGAATTCGCAACTCTTTGAGCAATGGTCTAACAATGCAAAATTAATCGTAATTCAGTTACTAGTGCGTTTATGGTAATTTTTATTCAAAATTTTTGTTAGAGCCACAAATTTTCACTACATTGTTCATATTTGAGCTTAAAATACTATAAAAATACGTTATAAAAATTACCTGTAATCATTTGATTCTGGAGGGAGTTGTTTGACAATAATTTGTGTGACAAACTCAGTACTCAGTTGTAGAATATCTTGAAGGCGAACTAAGCTCTGTTCGTTTTCATAAATAACTATAAAGCGTTCCCAACCCCAGGCTCTAATTACATCTGCATATGCCTGAAAATCAAATCAATCACAAATATTGATTGAAACTTTTGGCAGTTGAATGAAGTGCTAAGGCTAAAGGGGCAATTGTCATAAAGGCAAGGCAAAGAAACTTTTTGTGTGCAGAAAAGGAGAAAAAAATAATTCCATTTATTACCCCTTATAGGCATAGGCCAATGGTATAGTTCTCTATTAAAAGGTTTAATGGGGTCATTGAATTGCTTATTGCTGTGCTTAAGCTTAAAGGATCTTAGTTGGCAGAAATATGTAATGTAATGTTGCAAATGCTACGCCATTGCATTGCATTGCGTGCCCATTGAATTGAGAGCCATTTTCATTCAGTTGATGACATCTAAACGATCTGGACCCAAAGGAAGATCCACGACTAGGCCTAGGCCTAGGACTAAGCAAAGCACTGTACTGCACTGCACTAGGTAATTTATGTATATGGAATGGATTCCTTTATGATTTTATTAAGCAAAGGCTTAACCCTATCCTAGCCTTGGCTAAAAGAGGAAATTGAAAGAATTTTCGGATTTTTCCATCATTGAACCGAAAAGTAGTCAATAAACCTATCTACCTGACATAAAAAAATATACAATTGAAAATTATACAAATTTTCTACGGTTTTCAAGGAAGCCTACTTATTTTTTGAGATAAAATTAAAGAATATTGCATAATTTTGCTGGGATTCATACAAAACATTTGGAAATTTTAGCAACAGTCTGGCGATGCGTCTGTTGGCGAAGATTCATGTCGCCATTTTGTCAATGTCGGCTCTTGCGACGTGACCGTGACACATCATGCCGCCAATAAACTTCTTTATTTGATTTTATTTTAGCAAACACGCGTTGTGCGGGCCATGCCTTGGCCAAGGCTATGCTATGTCATCCTGTACGCATAGACTTGGACAATTTCAATTCCCAAACGTCCTATTCCAATTTGTCATCACGCTGAGCTGAGCTCTTCAAGTAATATCAACTTATACTCACTCACAAATAAAAGGAAAACTACTTGATTCCATTTGCCATGGGTTGGCAAAAGTAAAGTATTAGTTTTCATCTCACTCTAGATCTGAGTCTGATACCCTTGCATTGCATTGCATTGCATTACGTTGGTCACGAGTGATTTATTGGGGCCAAGCCTAGGCCTAGGCCATAGGAGAAAGCAAAGCAAAAGTTACCACACGGCCAGGCCCAGCCCAGCGCTACTTTCTTTCGACTTAGATTTTCCTCAAGAAGTTGGGAAAAGAAAAGAATGGAGATGGGCAGGCAGGTTGAGTTAGATGGACAGACGGGTAATACGTGGACTTGGATTTTGGGAATCGGGGATTAAAAGAACATATGTACTCAACTTGTTATAGCATAGCATAGCAGGGCAAAGTGCGTAATGCACGTACACGTACCTCACTAAGATTGGCCGGATGTGGGTATAAATTGATCAAAAAGTTTCCAGCTCCAGCGTGAAAATCCCATTTGGTCTCGATCCTTGGAATTCCAAATACTTCACATAAGGACTGAACGTAGCTAGATGATTGTGGGGTCTGAGGACCGATTAACCCGACGATCCCTTCTTTGAGCAATTTACACACTGAAAGGGCAGAAAAAAACAATCAATTTTTAAATTATAATTTATTTCGCACTTTGGCACTTGCAAAAATTGTAAGGCTACGTAGTTAGGATGGAAAAATCGTTTTTGTGAACAAAATTGGTGCCACTTTCCTAGTTTACACTTTCATTTGTGGAATTCGCACTTGAAGTGTGAAGTGAATAAAAAATAAGGTTTCATATGCATGGCATGGCATGGCATTCCCATCCTTAGCCGCTCCACACAAATTATTCGAGTATTAAAAAGATTCCGGGAAAAGGAAACTCAAGTGTCTCCAGTCGAAAAAGCATTTGCCTTGCCGCCTAGCATACCAAAGTGGAGAAAGTTAACAGGAAGAAGAAAAAAAGTTCATCCAGCCACACATCACAAGGGAATTTTTCCAACTGATATTTAAGATAAGAATTACGTCTCAAAATTTGAAATTTCTATGCTTACCCAAAAACTACAAAGAAACTTCGTAACCTTGGACTAATATCAAAATTTTAGATTGGAATAAATTTTCGTCTACAAAATTTGAACGAAGCGTTATTAATTTTGAAGGAATCAGTTTGAATATTTTCCTCGTGAGGGGGGAAAGTTGATTCTTACGTTAAGCTCGCCTCGTTTCTTTTTCTTTTCTTTATTTTCCCCAAATTCCGTCCGTTGTCTTTAGCGTAGCTTTTAGACGATATGACATTCTTTACAACACTGTAGCAGCAAATACGGAAGGAAAGGAATTTGAATGAACGAGTCGGAAACGGCTAAGCTAAGCCTAGGCAAAGAAAGTTGAGTTGGAAAACAAATGAATGGATTCCGACACATTTCCCGCATTCGCATTCGCATTGCTAAAAAAATAGAAGACGAACAAAATAAGAACAAGGAAAATGCACTGGGTGGGATTGTGAATTGTCATTTGAGCACTCCGCTTCATTTCCGGTGACTTGTCTTGTCAACAATCTTTCTTACTCGCCGCGGTCCAACAAAAACAAAGACAAGACAGACGAAGTGACTGAGTGACTGAGTGACGCGACAAAAGTAAACTCGCTTCGCTGGATAAATGAACAAAAATAAATTTAATGGAAGTTTTTTATGAATTTTGAGCAAACTTATTAAAAATTCCATACCATTTCTATTATATTTAAAATACAATGAAGTGTCATTTAAAAAAATAGTTTTTGATGAAAATAAGGATATAACGAAAAAGCAATGCTGGAAATTTTTTTTCTGGAGTATTTTACCCGGGTATTTAATCTTCAAATCAGATTCTGTTCTCACATGCTGAGAGCATCTTCAATTAATTTTACTTTTATGAGTTACGCCAAGTGGCTCGTGCCTTTCCGCAGTTAATATTTTAGACTTTATCCTTCATAAGACGTCACATTAAGCGTAGGCGTAGGCCAAGCGGACACATCCTGTTTTTATGGCTTGGAACGACAGACTAAACATTTTTATGAGGAAGAAGATTGGTGCGAGTAATTAAACTTCAAGTTCTAACTTGGCCCTCCAGTCCAATTCTGACTTGACTTAACGAACGTGTGGAATTAAAGATGAGGCGAAAGTTGTACAGTTAAAATAAAATGTATACTACGAATAAAAATCTTAATCAAGATTCCTATTTTTCTGGGAAATTATGCGTGTGCTTTAGTTTTCTTTGTACAACTTATCAAAAATTGACAAAAATATGACTACAATACATATCGCATTGCGTAAGGAACTGACTTGAATTTTTGCAATTTGTCATTAGCATTTCCTCACTTATCTATGAGGAAAACCGCAAAAATTATTCATAGTGTGACCTGCACTTTTATTAGTCAAGTTGGTTAAAATTGCGTATTATATCACGAGTCACATTACACATCACAAGCAAGGCAAAGAAATTAAATATTTTTAAGACTAAAAATTGACAAGAAGCCAAAACTATTCCAATTCAATTTGTGAAATTTAGGTCAAGTCCATGGAATGGAATAGTATCCTCGTTTTTTTACTATTTTTTAATTATTTTAAATTCATTGGTAAAGCAAACGCTAGTCTTGCAAGCATGATAATATTTAATAATAAAAATCAAAGGACTATTGAAATTTAATTTTCCTCACGGCGAATGAATTTTTTTTAAAAAATCAAATAAAAACTCTACTTCAGAAAAAGTTCTAATTTGATTACGGACTGATCTTAACTTTAGCCGCGTTTGACTGCTACCAATGCAATTCTCTTGTGGACGAGCACTGTGAAAATATTGGAGACCTTTCAGAAGTCTATCTTAAAAAATGTGCACATCCAGAAGAATCGCACATGTCAAAACCTAATTGTGACCCAACTAAGCCCGACGAGTGCGAAAATCCTGATGGCAAGAACGAGAACGAACATACGAATTGTGACCCAACGCAAGAAGATTGCGGCCAAAGCCAAACACGTCAGAATTTCACAATTTGTCGAAAAGTCGAAACATGGCTTCCGAAGCCCTACGTCGTAATTCTTAAAAAGGAAGGGGATAAGGCAATCAGTACTAAAACTAGTAAGTCTTATGAATCTAGGTATTTTAAGTAGGTCGATTTTTAACTTTTTTTTTGCATTTCAGAGACTCTAAAATCAAGAATATCACGGGATTGTGGGTACAAGCACAAAGAAGGACATGACGACGCCTGCATTCGAAAAGGAACTGGTTCCAGCTCTCAAATCACGTGTTCATGTACTGAATCTAGGTGCAATGTAGCGGCTTATACTTTGCGAATAAGTTTTACAGTCGGAATTTTATC
>WJEZ01003141.1:0-11508 GCA_009869925.1 Thalassaphorura encarpata
TTTTCCAGGAATTTCTCAGCCCTAATCTGTGGTCCTCGGCTAAATTTCCTGGAAGTTTAACCTAATTTCTCACTTTCTCCGAATTGAGCCGATTAATTCTTCATAGTAAACTAAACTAAAACTTTGCAACTCGGGCTTCCATTTCAATTCGCAGTGGGATTGTGGATGAACTAGAAGACCCAGTCACACAACCGACCGCACAGAAAACCTACCTACGGCACTATAATTGTCAAACTCTTACTTCTAGGTCCGCCAAGCTAATCAATGCCAATTATTGTTCCTCCATTGTCTCCTCAAGTTAAACTTGACTGCGACGGTTTCTCCTTCTGCTGTTTACTACTTTGGTCCCAGTTAATTCATTAATTTGAGTAGTGGAGGGAAGAAGCGAAGGACTGACTTTCTGTTGTGAATTGTATTGTGGTTAGGGCTGGGTTGTGGTTGTGTCCAGAATCCGGTTACTTCCTTAATTTGGTCAGCGTAGAGTAGAAATAAGAGAGGACAAGCTACTGGGGCTGCTGCCTTGGGTTTCGGTCGGATGGCAGTTCAGCTGATAAAGTTATCACAAGTAATAGGTTCAAGATATCCCTCTGGGCTAGGAGGATGCCGCTGTCCTAATTAACGTTTCCACCCCAACTGATGAAAACTGTCATTGCAATGTGAGGAAGTACGTGCGATTTGAAATTGGAGACTTGTCTCGTCTCCGCTTTGCAATTTTGTCAAACTTGGTCCACGAGCACTCAGCACTAGTCAACTCGACCGTGCGGATTTATAGTTACGGAAAAAGTAAAAAGTACCTGAATTGGCCACCGGCCTGCCTAGACCTAGACGTTCCATGAAAAACTTCCGTTTTAATATGTAATGAATTTCCTCCGCCCTGTTTTTGGAAACTTTTTTAATCAAGAGTTCACCTCAACTCCCGCCAAAGGCGGCGAAGAGAAGATATATTAGAACCTTCATAATGGGTCAAATATATTCACCTTCACAAATATTTGACATGTCCCTCCCGATGATAAAATTTTTCACAAATTGGTCAAGTCGAAATTTGAGTAAATCTTTCATACGGTCTGATCAAGTCATTTTTCTTGAGTCCAGAAAAAACTAAATTAAGTTGATAAACCCAACCAAAAATTTATTGCGTGTTCACATGGGTCGCTTATGTCAAGTCTGTCATGAAAATCTTGCGTTGGCTGCTGCTAGCTGCTCCTATTTGGTTTTAGTACAACTGATCAAGATTTTCATCATATGAGACGCGGCGCACCCTACGCTCATTTCGTATGAAGAACCCAACTCGTAATATTTTTATTACATTTTTGCTTGCAGATTTCTGTGTCAGACATTTCCAGAACGCCACAACCAGAGTTCATCATAACTGAGGAGGAACATCTTGCCGCGACCAAGTCAATTGAGTCATAAAATTTGAAGAAGTTAATCTGCCCAGTCATCAAGGTTAGTGTAATAAATTTTTTTTTCATTTCATTCAGTATCTGTGTAACCGACAGAAGGCTGTACTGCTGCACTAAGTGGTCAAATATCCGGAAAACTCTCAATAAGATTTTGCTGCATTTCCTCACACTAAATTTTCAGTGCAATGCCAGGGGTTCGTCTCGTTGGAGCTAATGCCAAATTCGACAAATACATTGTCAGTCAATAATGTGACTCGGTGCGAGCAAATAATGTAAACATGATAACCTTCGGGCATTTTGTTCTTTTGTTTTTTGACCATGGCAAAGTGAGTACCCTGATGTGGTTAGCGAAGACTTACAAATACGTACGTGGTGATGTGGGGAAGAAGTCAAGACGTGGCTCAAGAATAGGAAAAAAATAAACCCAAGACCATTCATTTTCTCTCTCCGCTGGTAATTGGGCAATTTTTCATTCTTTCGGTTTGGACAGGGGTATACAAGCTAGGCTAGGGTATTTGGTCTCGTCCCGTCCTACTCTTCTGAACTGAAGAAATTGAGCCATCAACATCTTATTTGTTTGCCTTCACTTCATTCCATCTTCATCACCGGCTACATGGCTGGGGTTTTACGTATAGGAACAAATGATCACGTTTTGTCTGATTGGTCATCACACATTTGAAACTCAAATTAAATGCAAAACGGAAAAATAGAGAGGATATAAGAAATCATTTTCTTCTTTTGAATTTGGCAAGCAAGATCAGTTAGAAAGAATTCTGCGACATTTTTTTTGATCGAAGACCAGATATCTGGGTACGAATTCGTATATCCAAAATCAATTTTAGCGAGAGCATGTGCGTCGAAACTAACGCTCCGTATTGGCCTTGTAGTCCACAACCCTCCGAAAATTGGTAGCAATAAATAAAGAATATAGGAACAAATGATCACGTTTTGTCTGATTGGTCATCACACATTTGAAACTCAAATTAAATGCAAAACGGAAAAATAGAGAGGATATATGAAATCATTTTCTTCTTTTGAATTTGGCAAGAAAGATCAATTAGAAAGAATTCTGCGACATTTCTTTTTGATCGAAGACCAGATATATGGGTACGAATTCGTATATCCAAAATCAATTTTAGTGAGAGCATGTGCGTCGAAACTAACGCACCGTATTGGCCTTGTAGTCCACAACCCTCCGAAAATTGGTAGCAATAAATAAAGAATTAGATTCGGTCGATTTAACACCTTACGTTGGTTTTGATTTGATGGGTTATTGCTTTTGCTGGACATTTGTCTGGCGCCGGGGTGCGTTAGCGTTGCTGTATAGCTATCGTATTGTATTTGGAAGAAAGAAAATGTCCGATAACAGATTGAAGTGGTCGCATAGAAATATGAATACTTTCTTCCGGAATTCAGCTTCTCGTGCTCAGGTCAAATGGAATATGGAAAAATACAACGCATTTAGATTTGCCCCTCTTTGCGTGACTTGAACTCCAAGCAAATCAAACCCAGGTTGAAATTTTTGTTTTCCAGCGACCTCGATCAGATTTTTGCCCAAGAAAGATTTTTCTTCAAGTCAGCTCATCCAACGAAGTGAAAGTAATCATCACAATCTGGCTTAAGCTTAGGTTAAGGCTCAGGCTTACTTTTTCTGGACACCCTATTCCACCACTTACCGTAACTCAAATTTCACATTACATTAGATTGGCGGGTTGGTGGAATTTTTCGGTTCAAAAAGTTCAGCCTGACACGACACGCAATGCGTAAGTGCTGCAAGTGAACCAAAATGTCTTGCTATACTGTGCTCTGCTCTGCTTCAATCGTAATCTTCAAAGGCGGGAGCATGCTGAGGAGTTTACGCAGCGTAATTAATGTCGACTAAAAAATTATTACATCTTTTGAGGTAGTAGTTCCTTGGAAGAAGGTTCTCAGCACTAAGCTTACGGTTTGTATTTATAAAGCACCCGTTCGCTCAATCTTGGCATGGCATTGGAGAAGAACTCCAGCATCCAGCTCACTCATCCATTCATGCGTGGACAAGAAAGAGTCTTCTACTGGAGGAATTCACTGCGATGCGAAAATGTAGCGGCATAGACCTTAATTGTCCTCTCCTCGTCATTCCTTTCGACACATTAGGCCGTTAGTAGAGGTTTATTATGGGTTCAGACACTGTACAGTGCTGTAGTTTGGAGTCGAAGCAATTCCATTCGACCAAACTGATTGTTCCAGCCTCCGTTTCTTATGCAAGACCGGAGATTACAATGAGAATCCTACTACTCTGGGCTATCATGGGGTCTAAATTTAAACGGTGGTGACACCCTTAATCGCTTTTGCAACTCCTTTCTTTTTATGGGTGAAAATGGCAGGCGCGTTGTCGAATTGGTCGATTGTGGTTAAACTAATGTAAAAGTAAATTTTCTTTTGCCTGGTTAAAACCTGAACAATGAAATTATGGAACCCTTGAACTGGTTAGGATTAATTTTTGGTTTCGCTTAATTATAAGAAACAACCCTAGCGCTGTCATGTTGTGCTCCATAAAGTAAACCATCGAGGTACTTAATATTTAAGTGGCATCCCTCAAGGAGCTTATTTTTAGACACTGCACTGGAACACATGGCACATGTATTCAAAGAATTTATAGCGTTACCAGGTTTTGTAATTTTGAAGCTTCCTCTTGAAACCACAAAGAATGCTCTCCTTTGATCATTTGTCGGATTGAATTTAATTTGGCGGAGTCGTAATTTATTAGCCAGCTGCATGGGTACGGGTATGGGATATGGAAGTATAGGCAAAGACTGGTTCTGATGGGAAAGGAGCTGACGGCCCACTTGATTAACGAATTTGAATGCCGCCATTCATCCTTTATGAATGACCCAATTTCCAAGTTTTAAGGAAGTCCTGAAAGGGTTATTAGTGCCTCAAAACCTACACTAAAACTTTATTGATGACTCAAGACAAAAGGAGCTTTAATGAAATCTCCTTCCTTGAGTGTCTGTGCTACCCTTTCTTACGACGTGGGGTTGCAAGGTGTTTCTTTCATTTTAGGAGTTGAAAATTGTCAAATAACATATTTTTGAGTGCTTGGTTTATAATTGTATTAAGAAGATCTCAATATATGCCAATTACGTTGATTTCCGTTCAAAAATACTGAAAATGTGACGAAAATTCCAAAACAATTCATAAGCATCATTGGTTCACTCCTTATGAGCGTTTTCTTCTCCTTTCTCAAGTACCAGGAGAAACTACTTTCTGTTCCTGATCCTCGTCTTCCCTTTGTGCACTCAAGATTCATTTATCTATAAATAGACTAAACTCCAGTGCTATGCCAGTGGACTGGAGAAGAATAAAATGAGACACGAGTGTGAGAATCCATTTCCTTTATAATGGGCATCTGCCTCGTCTGCGATAGTTGTTAAACTTTACTTGATCAAAGTGTCACTTGCCTTATTAATTGTACGAAACTAGGTAACTCGCGTCGAAAGTTGGGTGGAAAGGTCAATTGATGAGTTTTTAGCAAATTGGCGATGTGCTTTATCGTTAGCAAAAATTGTTTAATGAGCGAGCGGCTTAATTGGCCCTTTGATATTTAGGCCAGCATTTTTGGTTCCATTGCCTGCAACCTGAACACACACCTGGAGTTTTTAGACTCCAGTTTAAGGGACTGTTTTATCTTTTCCGTTTAAGGAAACATTTTCTCTTAAATCTCTTTTGTTTGGACTCCCAAGAGTGACTTTAACCCACAAACTTGACACATTTTCGACGTATTTTACACAAAATGTAAATGATTAGGCATTTTGGAGGAAATTCCATCCAAATATGGGAGTTAAACGTTTCTGTTCTTTGGCTATTATACGCACAATGAAAATTTACAATCGAACAGGTTTTTATCCTAACGCATCCAGCATCGACCAAGCCAAGCCAGCAATTTGAATTTAAATTCTCCGGATGGACACGCATAATGTTTATGTAGTGTGTAAAAACAACAATGCCTAGGGACAATGGCCATGCCTTAGCTGTGCTGATAATAAAAAATGTTTTTGATGAGATGGACGGAGCGAGTCGACCTTGAAAGAATGAAATGATGATGTTGATGTTGATGAGACGTGACGTGTCAGACCAGGGTAGTGTTGTGATCCGAATCTTATCATTAAGGGAAGGTCCGCTCCATTTTAGTTTGAGCCTTTGGACTAAAAAATCCATTCCAGGGTAGTCAAATGAAAACAAACGTGAATATTTTTCTTGCTGCGCTCCGTGAATGTAGTCATTTACATAATTGACCTCCATCCCATTTGATATCATATGTAACTTGTCCAATTAAATTAACTTGGGATTTCTTTATTAGATCCGTTCCAGTCGAAATAACTATGTTAGGGACGAAAGAGGTTTTTACAACTCTATTGTGATACTACTGTAGATATTTTTTCGAGTATTTGCAAAATTTTAAGATGGACTTCCAATTTTTTCTGAAACTAGATCGATGTGCTCGCATTAGACACTATTGACTTTAATGTCATCAGTTGTCACTTAAATATATCAGACATTATTCATTTTTTTATTGTCATTGTTAAATTTTAGCAAGATTCGGCACGTTACCTTATTTCGCTTAACGTGGCTATAACATGGGTCCAGAATTTGTGTTTCGTGTAGTTCAGGATTCCTAATACATGAATCCCAGTATGCAAATCCAATCGCACCTAATGTACGAATGCGTAGGAATTTGAAAACGTGTTTTGTTTTAAGAAGAGTTTGACTGGCCAATTTGGTCCACCCTGCCGTGCCTTCCTTAGTGCATAACCGGAATATTCAAATCAAATCCACGCTGAATTGTGTGTTGTCTGGAAAAAAATGACGGGGAATTTGACAGGTAGGCTAAGCGCAGACCAGAGTTACTTTTCATAAGTATGTTGCTAGAATTGAACAAGTGTTAGATCATGTGTTGAATTTTGTGGCGTTAACGATTTTTCTACCCTCAAGACTCTTATAAGGCTGTTTTGTTTGTTCACGCGGGTAATGATAATTAAGACACCTGGTTCTTTATTGAGGTAAATTTCTGTTTGGTCTACTGTTCCAATTTTGGAGGAAGGTGTTGACAAGAACAGATGGTGTAATTGGATAATTAAGGAGTATTATGACTACAGACACTCTTTGCCAGGTTTCTATAAAAATGTGATGCAACTTTTGATTTTGAGTTGCAGTTGCATTTAATTGCATTAGAATTCGGTTCTTTAAGTCCTCCAGCTTATATGTTTGTGTGTCTGATTTTTGACTTCGCACGCAACAAAATAAAATTAATTCGAGTGTTAGGATTGTTTCGCTCTCAAGAGCAAGGCTAGCAATTATATTAATTCCCTACGTGGGAAAAGTCTTTGGAAATGCCAGAATGGTGGCAGTAGCACACGGAGTTAAAATTTATTTTACAGAATCATCCTTTGTCCAGATAGATACATGTATTTCATCTAAATGATTAATTTTCATATGATACTGACTCTTTAAAAATAAAATCTAAAATATCTTAGCTTTATTTGTTCGAGTTTATTCAGGCGTATGCTTCATTTTGAATTTTTGATCACTAACCGTGCCAAATATGCCCCACACCAGAACTAAACAAAACTGAAATATTATACGCGACATACATAAGGAAGAGTACGGGTGTCGTATAATAAATGAAGCCATTAGACATAAAGTCTAGGGTCTGTCCTGAAATGGAGAGTGAACTTGACTGATGAGACAGTAATGGGATGGGAGCTGGAGCTAGGAGACTGGCTATAATATAATGCAGTGTAATGTCAAGCAATAGCAATAGAAGATTTGGAGATAGACCAACACAACAAACACTGAGCAAGGAGTCAAGTAGACATCAGACATTAGATTAGATTATGATATTCACTCATGTTCATGACACTGACTTGGTCATCAAATCTCAATGATGACTCTAGGAATTTTGAATGAAGAGGAGGTTGGGGGACAATAACATAACACTCATGCTAAGCTATGCTTGCATGGCTCTGTGTGTTTTATGAATTATTGCATCTTGCCAAGTAGAGAGCAAAAATGGAGCTGCAAGATGGGGTATGCAGAATTTGATATTGCGATACGCTTCGTATTCATAACTTGGTTGCCCCCGCATAATCAGAGTGTTTTATGAACTTCTGAGAGAATATGCTTCAACCGACTCAAAAAATTATTCTGGGCAACTCTGAGCTTTCTTATCTTAGGATTATTTAAAGAAACTATGATGTTTCTGTCACTGATTAAAATTCATTGGTCTTTGTTAAAATTCTTACAAGTACTTAGATTATCGGACCCTTACTAATTTTCGGACTTGTCATACATTTAGAAAATCGAAAACTTTGTGTATAAAGTGCCGCACATCCCGCTCTGTGCTAATGCTAATCATCAAACCGAGCCGCCATTGTAAATCCTATTTTAATTTTACAAGTCTTGTTTTGTTACATCAGCCGGTTTCGGCCGGCCGGCCATCTTTCATGCGGCCTATTTGTTCCCTCAAATGCTTTTGTGTTGCGCGTTCTCTTCCATTTCCATTACTACGTTACTCTTGCTCTTCATTGTGTGGTTCGCCGCTCACAGTGTGAAAGGAAGTCATTTTTCGGTAGTAAATTAAGATGTGTCAGGGCTTTGAGGTTTATTTTTTGTGTACTACTTCACCGGGCCGTGTATCAAAATACACGTATGCGGTGGCGGTGAGTTCATGTTGTAAGGATTTGTGGCCAAACCAAGTGTACAGACGTGTGAACTGAACTTATGTATCTATTTTAATAAGATTACTAAATAATAGGTCATGCATATCGTAATGTATTGGTGCAGAATGCATAGATAACTGGTAGCCTTTTGAGTTTCTTCGGGCAAACAAAATTTCAGGCGTCAACCTCGTTAAATTTACATGATGTTCGCATGATGCGCCAAAATGAAAAACTTTTCGCCAAATGCACTCTGTTTTCGTTTTCTTTAAATCTAATTCTGGAAATTTTCATTATTCACTTCACTCTGTCTTTTGTTGGTATTGAGAGTGGTAATTAGTTCAAAATTTCAGGCGTCGTGACCTCGTTAAATTTACATGATGTTCGCATGATGCGCCAAAATGAAAAACTTTTCGCCAAATGCACTCTGTTTTCGTTTTCTTTAGATCTAATTCTGGAAATTTACATTATTCACTTCACTCTGTCTTTTGTTGGTATTGAGAGTGGTAATTAGTTCGACAGCTCACCTCTCACCTGAACGAAGGCGTCTAGGGTGTGAGAAGAAAAGAATGGAATGTACTTGTAATAATAAGAGTGAAGAAAAGGATGGTTACCCATGCCTTGCCTCAGTTACTTGTACTAGAAAATTAAAGAATAATAGGAAGAGATGAAGTCTTCCCACTCTCCATCCTGTCTCCTTCTTTTTAAAGAAGACATTCATCATTTTTCTCAAAACCGCACCCGCTGTGCACTGACGTGTCCATGTCCATGTCTTCATTTGCTTCTCCTAAGCTCCGGACACCCTCTTGTTTCCTTTTCACCAGCCAGCCAAGACCAAAAACTGATTCTTCCAGCCGCCAAGCTGTGTTCAGGCTAAGCAAAAGCAGACAATTCATTTTTCTGTGCCAGTGCTTGCTTGCTAATGCTAATGTCTCTCTTACCTTGGTCCATTCACTTCTAACGTATAATAGAAGGTTCTCTGACAAGTTTGCATATAGAATCAGTTATGGTCAAAGACATGTAAGGTGAGTGATGGGGCGCATTATTAGATTGACTGGAGATCCTCTTTTGTTGTGTGTTCTTGTGGTCCAGTCAGTCTATTCTGAGATATCCAGCTGAGGAGAACAAATTATACATGCATGCTCAGCTCTTGCAATATATAGTAACAAAAAAATAGCAAATTTATTCAGAAAGTCTATGTTTTGCGCGGGAAACCAAAATAAGACGGGTTTAGGACAATCTTCTTGAATTCTTATACCCTGAACCACCTGAATTCTTAAATTATTAAGTATTACGTTCTTGGACGTCGGCATCTTTTTAAAATATGAGGTAATGAAACATACTTATTAGCACCAGTAGTACTAGTGCTGGTGGAGCCAACGGAATGATGAATAGGATCCTTAAAATTCCTGAGTCACAAACATTCTCATCCACAGATTTTTTGTCTTGGCAGACGCAAAGGAGAAGAAAAATTCTTTCTTCTTCTTCGTTTTTTTAAGTCACACTCTGAATGACTTTTGGATAAACTCGTTAGAATTGAGCATGAGCTCTGCTGCTCTGCTCCAGAGAAATCACTCATGCGTTTACTTACAAACACAATACAATTTGTGTCGAACATGACTCCAGGTTTCATCATCTTTGTCGGTCGAGTCAGGTACGTGTAATAATGCTCAATCGTGCGTGCACGATTGGTTACAGAAAATTCAGCACTGGCACTAGCACACTATTCATTCCCTTGCTTCGCTTTCAATTGAAGACGCTCGCTCTTCGTTTGTCACTAGCTGGCTGGGACCTACCGGACCGTATCGTGTCATGTCATGTCATGTCATGAATTAGGATTGCAGTGTGTGGATGTTATGAGTTCAAATGTTGACAACCCTTGTCAATTCTCTCTCACTGCTGCGCTGCGTTGCGTTGTGTCAATACAGTCAAGTGGTCTTGTCACCTCATCCGTCATCATTTCTTGACGTTTTTATCCCATGATCGGTCAGAGTCCCAAATCTTGGTTGTACCATGTACAAAGTTCTACCTTTTGAGATGCTGGATTAGCAGTCAGTTGACAAAGCCTATTGCCCATTGTGCGAATTCTTAACTTGACATACTTTTGAGCCTTCCGTAACAACATGTTTCATTTTGTTTGTTTCAGGAAAATTTGAAGCAGTCACTCGTCCGAAAATTTACTTTACTTCCAGTTGGACAGCCGAATAATTCCTGGTAAGGCAATCTTATTTTAAATTTTCATCTGCTTTTCAATTCTGAAACAGAAGCTGTCAGAAAGTTTTTGCACCTTTCAAAATTATGGAGACAGCTAGCCCTACTTCCATGCGAATGAAAATGATCTATTGAATTACCTCAACTTCACGCCCAAAATTAAATACATGGCTCATTATAATACAATATCAACACGAAATGGTCAAGAACTTCCAAGATAAATCATTTCTGGCAAGCACAGACTTTCTGCTGAAATTGGGTCAAACTAAAACACAAACTTTGTCTATGCTATCATGAACATGAATCAGCTGTTGCTGCTTTTGCTTGTTATTGCCATTTCCGTGTTATAAGGTAGGTGAAGAAGGTATTTGCGTACGTGACTTTCACCTCCTCCATCCACTTTCACTCTCTTGTCATTGTCACTTTGAGTTGACAATTTCCAATTCCACTATCTGCTGAGGGGAGAAGGATAATCCATCACTTTGGTTGGCAGAAGAGGGAATTCATAGACCCGGACCCGGTTCAGAAAATTACTTTCAAACTTGGTATACTTTTCCGGGGTCGGGAAAAGGCAAAAGGCGGGAAAGTGTTTAACCTTTTGCCCACTGAGTGTCAGGGGAAAGCAAAGGAGAAAGCAGAGGCAACAAAGTTTATTCCCGCGATAGGTAGGAGAAAGTTAGAGCTGATTCCGGTTCGGGGTCAGAGATGGTACCCTTTCTCTCACAAGGTTCAGGATTACCCGCCCCGAATTGGCAGAGAGAGAAAGGTTCAGGAAAAGTTCTCAAGTAAATGAAAGTAAAATCCAATAGATGGGGCAGAGGTCAAATATGTTGTTGAGAAAGTTCAAACAAGTTTGACAAAAATCATCTTTTCACTTTTCGGTGAAACTAGCTGATATGTTGAGATTTTCTGGAGTTTTTTAACTAAATTTGATCAATGACAGTTTATTGGTCACGATTTAAATTAAGTCTTCATTATATTCCAAAAGATGAGTAGACAAATGAAGTAATATTTTCTCTCGGAACTTCTGTGCAAAATTCTCAAGCCATAACGAAAAGGTAAACTTAGGTAAGAGATCACTTGAATCTCGAAGGAAATATTCTGAAATAATTTTCAAAAGATAGCAATGGAATTGTGTTTTTGAATTTAATTTTTTTAAAACAAAGGATTCAATGCAGATAATATAAGCGAAAGTC
>WJEZ01003142.1:0-11506 GCA_009869925.1 Thalassaphorura encarpata
CAACTGTCCTCTCTTCCTCTTCTCTGGAAAAACTTTTTAATCTTCGAAAACATCTTGCTCGCTTTTAAAAGTCCACAAGTAAAGTTTCAAAAGATTTTTCCTTTAGCTCCACTCAAATATTCAAAAATCACATTCACAATCGCGTAAAGGTCAATTTCCTACTCACAATCACATCACACAATCACATAGAAGGTCACTTTCCTAGTCTTAATCACAATCACTCAAAATCACTTTTAGTTTCACAATCACATTCACAACACGCTAAATTCAAAATTCCAAGTCACGATGAATTCGTTTCAGCAATGTCCAAATCGGGTTTCACACTTCCAGAAGACGGAGTTTGATGCTTCCAGTCGGGGCCGCAGTCACTCACGATTTCGGCTTCCACTCGAACTCAGCCACAAACACAGCAAGTTTCACTCCCAACTAACTCTCAAATCGACAACTTTTAAAAAATGATGCAGAAATACTATCAAAAATCAACCTATCAACAATACAAATCACATCTAAAGGGTCAGATGACCTCCAAAATTAAGTAAATCTAGACTTTAAAAAACAATAACTTCTAAACCAGACCAGAAAAGGATCCCTAACACAGATCGAATTAGAAACTTTTTGCGGAGGTAGGAGATGAGAGAGAATCGATGTCTGGTCTGTCGTGGAAGTGGCGATCAACTAATTTTTTACCCTAGTCTTGAATTCCGAATTTTGGAAGTTTGGAGAAAAAATAACAAATTCCTACGTTCTCCTAGAAACATTTTTCCTTCTCTGCCTTGCCATCCTATTCAAAAATTAATTCGAAATCAAAATTCATTTTGTAATTTTACCAATTGTTTTATTTGGTGTTTCCCAAATTGTTACTATTGCAATAATATTGTGAAATTCGAATTGCAATATTACTGAAACTAGGATTGCGAAATTGTGGCAAGTTTTCAGCCCAATAAGAATTTTATCCAACGCCTAAGGATCTGAATCTGAATTTGACAAATATTTAATGTTAAACAATTTCATTCAATAACCAATTTCCCTAGTGTGCAAATATAGTTTATAAGTTATATTAGTAGGTACGTACAATTCTATGAATATTCAATAGTTTTAAGCAAACCTAAACTCCTTAGCACACCTTAACAAATTACATCTTGACAGATATCCATATATTTAACTAAATCTTTACTCCTGTGCCCATCGGCTAGATTTTACAATAAGAATTTTATCCAACGGCTAAGGATCTGAATCTGAATTTGACAAATATTTAATGTTAAACAATTTCATTCAATAACCAATTTCCCTAGTGTGCAAATATAGTTATAAGTTATATTAGTAGGTACGTACAATTCTATGTATATTCAATAGTTTTAAGCAAACCTAAACTCCTTAACACACCTTAACAAATTACATCTTGACAGATATCCATATATTTAACTAAATCTTTACTCCTGTGCCCATCGGCTAGATTTCTATTATTTTGATTCATCAGTTCTTTCCGTTTTTTGGACTGGTGGGAGATCTGAAGCTGAGTCACCATCAGCACTTTCCCCAGGAGGAGGTGGAACGACTGCCACTTTAGTCAGTGGAACAACAGAAGGGCTCGGTCCCATCCCTTGACCTTCCATTCCCATCTCCCATTGCTAAAATTAAATGCACGTACAAAATTAGACCCGTCATGATGAAACAAATACAAAAGTCTGGCCTAGTTTAAAAAACATTCGCAATCACTTACCGAATCCATCCATTGTTGCTGATCATCATACGGTTCTTCTTCATCTGGGTAATATCCAGGTGGAGGATGGTTAAAAAACTCTGGGCCCATGAAGTCTGGGGGAGGAAATCTGAAATACGAAAGTAAGATATTTAAAAACCCACAATAATAACCGAATTTCATTAAAATCTTTAATCTTACCCAGGTGGAGGAAGATTCATGTTAAATCCTGGGGGTGGACCCATTGGTGGTCCCATGTTATCAAACTTTTGTCTTCCGTATTCACGTCTATCTGCTGTCATTACCTGAAAAATTAAATAAAAACTGATTGTGAAAAACAGAAACTGACAAACATTTTACATTTCATCGATGCCTCTTCAGAATAACTACGAACTAATAGATTGCAATTACAACTCGGACTTGTATAGTATTTTCACGTGGTTCCTCCCGACGGTAGCCGCCTTGATTCATTCCCATTCCCATTCCCATGCCATCTCGTCTTACGCCTCCTTGAATCTTCTTTGGAAATTCGATGCCTGCCTTGGAATCCATACCTCCTTGCTGTGGGCCCTAGAAAATTATTCTCAGATTAGTTAGGTTTATAACAGTCGTAGCCAAGGTTTGATTTGATTATTGATTTTCTACCTTAGAGAGACCAGGATATGTTGCACCAGACTCATACCGCATTCTTTTCTGTCTGTCACAATAAGCCCTCCAAGTGTCTTCAGTAAATCCATAGTTAAAATAATCTGTAATATCCGCACCAGGTTTTCTCCATGGTTTGTCTTCTAATGAGTCCAAACTAAAATCCTGTGCAGGGACACCATTGATGGTCCCAGTCAAATCAAAATCCTCTGCTGAGAATTTTCCCTGAATGATGAATAAAATAATTAGTTTCAAAGTCCTTAATAGTAAACTGAACATCAGAACATCCACATTGACAAAGTAAAGAAAATCAAACCTTTTTGTCCGGTGGTGGTCCAACTCTCTTTATGGGTTGTGGTGTTGACCCAAACGCAGAGGCAGATTGACCTCCTTTAATATCCCCAATCACAACTTGTACTCCATCATCATCCGAGTCATCGTCATCGTCGTCGTTATCAGAACCATCGTCACTCTACGAGTATATGAATAAAGAAACCAATGAATTAGCTGTTTTTCATTATGTCACAGGCCAAGGTTACAACAAGGTCATTATTAAGCTCATAAATTAAGTAATTGTAAATTAACCGATAAAAATTACGACACATACCCCAGCGTCACCATCGCCGTCCTCATCACCGTCGCCATCCTTTCCTTCATCAGCTCCAGCTCCAGAAGGAGTTTCTCCTTCTTGACCTTCCTTGACCCCTTCCCCTTCACCAAGTGTTTCACCGTTACCCTCTTCCTCACCACCTTCTTCATCAGTTTCTAATTTTCTCTTCCTGGAGGCCGAAGGTTGTTCTCCAGTTGCAGTGTCCATTTCTTGGGCCTCGCCGGTGGCTCCAGCCGTGGTCATCTGTTCTTTGAGCTCATCCCCAACAGGTTCCCCATACAAATAAGCATCCTCGTCTTCTCTTCCTTCATCGTCAGCCATTCTTGAATATTTTTCTAACTTCACTTGAACAAAAACTGAATAATTTTGAAAAGTATTTTACTTGGATCGGTCTGTCGCCCGGAACTTTAAAATTGTGGGCAAATTCCCAGAAAGCTTAGATCCTCTATGGTATTGAGCGTGAAGAAGTTTTTTTTATTGCATTGCAAGAAAAAATTCCTGATCCATTAATCCTAATTAGTAATTCATTAAACTATAGACACATTGTTTTACTAAAATTAATATAAACATATCATCATGAAATGTTAAATAAAGTTAAATTGTGTTTGTAGAACCCAAGCTAATATTGAGTTGAATAAAATGTTTTGCTGCGTTGGTCCTTCTAATAGCATATACAGGTTGCCGGGAATGCACTTGTGTAGTTTAGCTAATAAAAATGTTTGCCATAAAACGTGAGATTATCATTGTTAGCAAATAAAAATAAAACTATAGGCAATAAAGACTAAACTGGAGACTTCTGTTTTGTCCTTCGTATGGTCAGCCATACCAAAGTCAATGCCAAGCCAATTACAAATTGCAATTGCCAAAGTGGTGTGAGTCTTACGGGAGAGCATTTTTGTTTTCTCTCATCTCATTTCTAATTACAATGCCTATGTTGACTGGCAACTGCCACTTTCATTTCCTACCCACATGGCCAGGTTTTTTTTAATTGGCATTTATTTTCGCTTGCCTGGACTTGCACTGTTCAGGGGTTCTGGCTTCTATAATTTTCTCCAACCTTTCCAGAATTAAGAATCCGGACTATTGGAATGACAATGACTAATGTTAAAATCCACCAAGCTGAATAAAATTCTAAATTTTCTTTTGACTTTCTAATTTCCTTTTGGCGAAAAGTTTTAGTGATTCCTTCAGATGCTAAAGTAAAGAAATTAGAATTGATGCGTCGTCAGATCGACGATCTACGAAGACGCAAGATGCGAATGATACTAGACAGTTATGATGACGCCTCTTCCCTACTAAACTCAACTAATCAAACGGCTATTCAAATTCAGGAAATGAAAGAATTCAACCAAGTGCTTTAGAGATTACATTACACATTGCCAGTCAGTCACAATTGAAGAAGAGCCAGACAGAATCCTATCAAATTTCGGATCTCAGTCTCAGTTCTTTGTCGCTTTCCCTTTCACCGTGACCATGAGTGGTAAGTCACCAAGTACATGAGTTGGCACGGCCCGAAAAAATTGCATTGCATTATTTGCACACCCCCATTCTCCATCACTAGCTCAAATCAAAAGAAAAGAACTCGAGCATTAAATTTAAATTGCGTTTCTCTATCCCAGTTTCGCAATAATTCTCACATTTGCAATTTGCAATTCCCTACCTCAAGCTTTGATCTTTTTGGATATTTATATCTTACAGGTATGGGGAAAAAACCTAAACACCCTACAGGAAATCTTGACTTTTATATTTCGTCATTTTGTTTCAGTATTCTCCTGGAATCGATTTCCGCAGTGTTCGTGCTGTGTTACTCAGTTGCGGTTAAATATTTCATCAAAAAATAAGTTTCCGAAATTTCTCGTACTAAAAAACTTCCAAAAGAACTTTGCTCTGCTAATATTAAAACCAATTATTTATTGCAGACTTCCAGAGTACAAAGTCTGGCTTCAACAAACTCATTTGATATTCAGCCGAGCCCAAAGAAAAGACCAATTTATTTGCTACTAATTGATTCCCTCTCCAATTTCCCTCATCTAATCAGACCAAACAACTCTGTTCCTTGTGTGCATATTATTATTTAGCCTTAATGCCCAGGGATTAATCTATTCAAACTCCAAACACTTGCTTCTATTTCGCTCAACTTCGGAAGAATTAATTTTCTCGGTTCGGGTCTTTCAAAATAATAGTGAAGTGAGATCTCAGTTCTTTCTCATTTGTCATTCCAGGGAACAAGCTGTGTGTGTGTGTCCAGATTCTATCTCCCAAGACTACACTAAACTTCTCTCTGCTAAGTGATAAAAATGTCAATTCTGCACAATTACACAAATGATACAGTGAGATTTAGTTTTTTATTCAGTGTTTTGTTCTTCCGAGTGGCAATGTGTCACAATGACTACAGTGAGAGTGAATATGAGTTGGCAGGTGAATCTGTAAATCTTGTGAATGGGATTTTGAACAGTGGAAAATATAACAAGGATGTGATTCCAATTCAAAAGGTGAACGGTACAAGATATCCATTGCCTATCAAAGTGAGTCTTCTCCTTCGTTCTATCGATAGTATGGATGAAGATAGAATGGAAATTACAATGCAACTTACAATTTGGTTGGAATGGATGGATAATCGACTTCGATTCAATCATACGGATAAAGCAACGATCCCAGGATCAAACGACATCATCTGGACCCCTGATTTATTTTTTAGCAATGAAAAACGATCAACGTTCTATGAGCTCATGAGACCAAATTCCTACGTCAGAATTTCCCCAGATGGGAGTGTTTTACAAAGTAAAAGAATTTCTTTGGCCCTGTCTTGCCCAATGAACCTCAAATACTTTCCTCTGGACAAACAAGAATGCTACATCCAAATGTCCTCATATGGCTACAACATGGATCACATGATATTTTTCTGGAGTGAACAAAATCAGATTCAAATGAGAGAAGATAAATNCTCATATGGCTACAACATGGATCACATGATATTTTTCTGGAGTGAACAAAATCAGATTCAAATGAGAGAAGATAAATTTTTGCTGCTAAGGAAATTCAAAATGTCTGGCTATGAATTTGGGAACCGATGTACCTCTGTGACTCAGACCGGGCGCTATAGCTGTCTCGTAGTTCGATTGAAATTTTATCGGCAATTTGGATTTTATTTCAACTCTGTCTATTTCCCCTCTGGGCTAACTGTCACGATTTCCTGGGTTTCATTTTGGATTGGAACAAATGCCCTAGAGTCTCGGCTGGGTCTTGGAATCACGACGCTCTTGACCTTGGGGACTCAGACCTATGGAATAAATCAACATGTTCCTGGAGTTTCATACATGAAAGCCATGGATGTTTGGAATGGCACTTGCGTCCTCTTCATTGTCTTTAGTATTTTTGAAGTTAGCATTATCATGTTTTTGCGTCAGAGGACGGATCAGAAGAATAATACAAATCATGTCGAGTCCCACGATCTTCCTGGCTTTTCTAGGCTGAGTGCCATTGATCTTGTCTCACGCGTCGTATTTCCACTTTGTTTCTTTTTGTTTAACGTCGTCTATTGGTGTGCACTTCTTTTTACGGATCAGACGCAAAATACATTAGATTTTTAGAGAATTTTAATTAATATAATTTATTTACCTATACTTTTCTGAACATGCCGTTGAATTTATGAAATATTTATTAAAAATATAAATATGAATTTAAATTTGTATTCTATGTATTTTTGCGTATCCTATTCACATGTAGAATTTGCCCTCATGCATTAATGTTTATTTGTATACGAAATTGATAACGATCGTGCTTAAAGTGGTATTACGTGCCTATTTCTCATTACCACCTAAAAACGTCATTCGGATGAATTTACTCTCTCAGACAGTGAGAATGACCACTTATTATGCTCATCCATGCAAAGTGCAAAGCAAACAGGAAATTTGGAGAATCGATTCTAATTTCTCACAAATAATTGGATTTACTCAACATTTGCTTATTGGGCGGAGACACGACAAGTGCAGTATTCCAATTTAATGTAATTTATGCAATTATAATAAGCGTAAGGTTTCCGTTTCCGTTCCTACTTGGAAATACGATACAAAATGATTTAGTAATATTCCTACCGCCTGACTTTAGTGTATCAATTAAAAAGAGCTTAGCATTTGGGCTTTGGCACTATCGAAATGCTAATGATATATCAACCGAGGTCTGGATACCTTAAATTGTTTTTCCGTTGCTGGTACATATTGATCTTAATTTGCACCTGCCATGGAGCAGCGCAGAATAAATCCCAATCAGAAATACCAGCTTCAACTTCAACTTCGTCAGTAGAACTAATTAATAAAATTCTAAAGGGTAGTACGTACAACAAGGATGTGATTCCCCCAAGTCCAAAGAAAGGAGAAGCATTGCCTGTTCAAATTAAACTCTTGATTCGTTCTATAGATAATATCGACGATGAAAAAATGGAAATTACCGTTCAACTCATCGTTTGGACAGAATGGACTGATTCGAGGCTGTCGTTCCCTCCAGATTTGTCTAAAGCAATTTTTCCTGGACACAACGATCACATCTGGACACCTGATCTAATTTTCTCCAATGAGAGAAGTTCAACTTCATATAATCTAATGAGACCAAATATATATCTCAGGATTTCGGCCAATGGAAATATTTTGCAAAGTCAACGCATTTCCTTAATCTTGTCTTGCCCCATGAATCTAAAATTCTTCCCTTTGGACAAACAAGAATGTTTCATCCAAATGACAAGTTATTCTTATAGTCACGAACAACTGAGTTTCATCTGGGGTCAACCAAACCCAGTTCAATTTAAGGAATCAAAATATCTGTACCGAAAAAAATTCAAGTTGATTGGTCAAACAATTGGAAATTGTTCCTCTCTAGTAAGTACAACAGGGGTATACAGTTGCCTAATTGTTCGTATAAAACTGATACGACAATTTGGATTTTATTTGTACGCTGTCTACATCCCTTCGGGGCTAATTGTCTCTATTTCTTGGGTTTCTTTTTGGATTGGGAATGCAATGGAAGCTAGACTGTCTTTGGGGATCACAACACTCCTGACGCTTGCGACTCAAACATATGTTATGAATGACCACGTTCCAGGAGTTTCATACTTGAAAGCTTTAGATGTTTGGAATATGACATGCTTAGTTTTCATTGTACTCAGTATTTTAGAAGTTAGTGCAGTCATGTTTTTGAGGCAAAGAAAAAATGAAGCTTGCGACTCAAACATATGTTATGAATGACCACGTTCCAGGAGTTTCATACTTGAAAGCTTTAGATGTTTGGAATATGACTTGTTTGATTTTCATTGTACTCAGTATTTTAGAAGTTAGCGGAGTCATGTTTTTGAGACAAAGAAAAAATGAGGTCGAACCAGAGTTACCACCGGTTTCTGTATGGGATGCTAACGAAAAAAGTAAAGTGAAGGATTCTACTATAGCCCTGTGGATTAAAAAAAGAATTCCACAATTGAGCGTGATTGATGAGATATCAAGATTTGCATTCCCAGTTGCATTATATTATTTTTAATATTCTATATTGGTGTGTAGTTCTTCTAGCAGATCAGGATGAAAACTCAGAATTTCAATATTGAATGTACAGAATTTACCATAGTCTTAATTTTATGCCTGAGTTAGTATAATTCGTAGATATTTATGCAAAATTCAAAAAAGCAAAGAAAACAGTTCATTAAAAAAGTCGTATAATTAATTTCATATTTCTTAATACCTGACATCATAAATGGAATTCCGATTGGACTGTATTTATTAATTTTTTTCAAAAGATTAACTTATTAATACGATGAATACTTTGTGAGCTAATATAATATTTACTTACACGAATTATACACTAGGGAACTTAAAAATTGTAAGAGTATTTGTCAAATTTGTACAACTTGAGCTGTGTGGGATGTGACAACTTGGGTTGTGAGGAATCCAAAGAATTAATCAATTTGCTTTCAAATAATATTTCCATTAATGTACTTTAGTAAATTAAATACGCGTGGGCATTAACTCCTAAACAAAAATATAAAATGCTTTAGTCAGTCACAATTCAGACTTCAGTTCGGTCGAATAAAAATTCCTTATCCAATATAACAATGACAATCCGACACTCTCTTTTAACTCTTCGTATTTGGTATACGTGGATAATTATTATTGGTACTTTAACGACCTGCAATGGAGCGTCAAATAAGACGAAATTACAAATCGGTACAGCTATTGAGCTGATTAATAAAATTGTACGGAGCAAGGATTACACCAAAGATGTAATACCTCCTACTGATCACGACGAACCACTACCAGTTCGAATACGTCTACTTCTTCGAGCCATTGAGAACGTTGATGATGAAAAAATGGAAATAAATGTCCAAATCACCATTTGGATGGAATGGACTGATTCAAGGTTATCTTTTACGCCTGGTCTTCCCAGAGCAATTTTCTCTGGCCATAATGAGCATATCTGGACTCCCGATCTTATCTTCTCCAATGAAAGGAGCTCATATCCTTATAATCTTATGAGACCTAACGTTTATCTCAAGGTTTCCTCAAATGGAAGCATTTTGCAGAGTCAACGCATTTCCTTGGTCTTGTCCTGCCCCATGAACCTCAGATTTTTTCCAATGGACAGGCAAGAATGCACGATGAGATTGACTAGCTATTCATATCAACAGGAGCAACTACAATTCTACTGGGGTCAACCAGAACCAATTCAATTCAAGGAATCAAAATATCTTAATCGAAAAAAATTTCGATTGGATAGCGAAAAAATTGAAACTGAAACATGCGACAATGCAGTCACCGTAACTGGAAAACTTCAGTTGTCTCATCTTTCGCTTAAAATTAAATCGTCAGTTTGGATTTTATTTGAATGCTATTTATATCCCTTCTGCATTAATTGTTACAATATCTTGGGTTTCTTTTTGGATTGGGAACGCAATGGAAGCTCGCCTATCTCTGGGGATAACAGCACTCCTAACTCTTTCAACTCAAACATATGCACTCAATCTTAATATCCCTGGAGTCTCCTACATGAAGGCACTGGATGTCTGGAATATAACTTGTGTCATTTTTGTTGTGCTTAGTATTTTAGAAGTTAGTGCAGTCATGTATCTGAAACAAAGAAATGAAGAGGAAGCAGAAGAAGAAGAAGTATTGAATGGAAGGAAAGTAGAAGCAGCCTTTGGAATCCGCACCAAGAAAATCCCACAAATACAAATGAGTGTGATTGATCGCATCTCACGATTTGTATTTCCATTAGCATTTTGTTCTTTTTAATATTGTGTATTGGTCTGCAGTTCTGTTGACGAATCAAAGTGAGAATCCTGAATTTCAACTTTGAATTCTGAGCGCGCAAGATTATTATATATTTTACACTAAATACAGTATAATTCTGCATAAATCTAAAAAACTAACAAAAATGTATGTAAGAAATAAACAGATTTGATACACCGACGCCTTGGATCATTTTCATGTTAAAAACCTGTATTTCATTTGCAAGGCCTTTGCTCCATAACACTAATGTGCTAGCTAAAGACTTACCCATTCGCGTATTACATTCGCACCGCATCTTGCATTAGCACTAGCAGTGCAAAAATACTCGAGTTTTTTTGCTCATCATAATGGTATGGTTAAGTCTAGCAGCTCTAGTCACATGGCTATGTGCAGTTCTCGAGGGCGGTGTAGAGTATTTTCTTAAATAATTTGTAGCAGTCTTAATTGTCAAGTAGAGAATTCTTAAAATTCATAGCTACGTAGTAGTTGACTTATCTCAATTTTGTTTCGTACGCTCAGACTCAGTAAGTCATTACTTAATTTCTCGTCGTTTTGTCTAGTAGCAAGTAGCAAACCACAAGTACAACTCCACTGCTTATCAATTGTAATTCTCTCTACACGTCAAGAATCTTCACATAATAGTCATAGTCCCTTCATTGTAGAATAATTATAATTTAATATTTACTCCTGTGGGCAGTGCGGAATTTTCTAAGTAGTGTGACCTACGTCAAATCTTAAGGTACACAGTTTTTCTGCTTAATATTTTTTTCAAAATTCAAAATTTTAAAATACTTTTGTTTAGGATACTTGTCAAAAAACCTTCGTCGTCTTATTTGAAGTGCGGATGCCATATTCCCAGGAAAAATTTGACTCTGAAGCTGGAAATATGAGTCATTATTACTACACTGGAGGTCCACCACCGTCATATTCAACTGCTCTGAATCCAGAACCACAACCACCCAGTAATACCGGAACTGTTACTGCCGAAGATGTTGGACTTTTTGTGAGTGTTGCAACTACAATCGCAACAGGTGGTCGAGAATCATTCGCTACAATTTGTCCACATTGCAAAGCATCGATTAGGACGAGGATAGAGGAAGAAGTAAACGAGGGTGTTCGAGCAGGACAAAGGCGAAATTTCATAATTTTAAGTCTCATAGCTTTCTTTGGGATGCTTATGGTGTGTATGGTTGTAGCATCAAGAACTGGGGGTATCGCTTATCTTGTAGGAATTGTAGCGGCAATCATTTTGACATTGGCAGCTATGGGATTTAGCAAATTGATTAC
>WJEZ01003143.1:0-11502 GCA_009869925.1 Thalassaphorura encarpata
TAACCACATTTTTTTCACTATTTTTTCGCTAAAAATCCACAAAAACAGATTCCGTCTGTCCTTGACCCTTTTTAAAAATTCTACTTCTACTTTTTTTTTACCACATTTGCACTTTTACATGCTAAATTTAATTGAGGATTGCGTGGCTTATGCGTTTACTCGCGTTTGTTCGTGTGATAAATAATTATGGACTTTTACTTTCCTTTGGAATTATAATTTGGATGTTTCACGTCCAAGGGGTAAATTTAGACTAACAAAACTGGGTGCTATTGCTATTTGGGATTTACTGCACAAAGAAGGACCGGATGTTCATCCCGTCTTCCGTGCCATGGATTCGCAATTCGCAATGCATTGTTGTTACGGCGGTCCTTGGATCTTCCGTCTCATTTTCCTCATCTGATCTTTGGCTTGGCTTCGTCAAGCAGAGATGAATTCTGCAATGCACATCAGAATTATTATATAAACGAGAGTTTAACCCAGCATGGCATGGCATGGCATGGGAGCATTCTCTGTGTAAATAATCTCAATCCCATAATGCTCATCTCAGGCAGGCAAGGCAGCAAATGTTATGTTGACATGGTTGAGCACCCCGGAGGTCAAATCTCGCTCGGTTGACCACGAAGACGAAGACTTTTTTAATGGGTGGAGCACATGCATGCACAGATCAAACTCAAGCTTAAAGCTAAAGCTCTCATTTCCTCTCATTGTCTTTCTTTTGCTTTTGCTTTGGCTTTGGCTTTTTTATCCCTTGACTTGACTCAAGATCATTTTCATTTTCATGGGAAAGATGAGATGAGGAATTTAATGGCTAAGCCGTAAGCCCAGCAGAGAGTAAATGTCCAAATAAATTAAATTATTTCCTTATTATTGTCTTGATAAGATTGGGCTGACGCTTGACGGTTGACACGCATGGAATTTCCAAGATACGTATGATGCGAATTTGCGAATTCTTCGTCTTCTTAGAATTCAGCATGCCCTGCACTGGCCTAGACCCTGGTTGACGACGTGAACGCAATAATAAATTTAATTTTTGTCGTTATTTCGCAGGTAATCTTTTCTTTGTTCTGGGGAAGAATTCTCGTTTAATTTTTGACACTAAACTGATTAGCCTCAGAAATTTTTAGCGAAAAATCGGAGTAATACACGTTAACTAGAATTGAATTAGCATGTATTATTTAAAAATTAAGTAATTGAAATGGCATGCAATAGTTTAATTGTGAAATTGCAGATAAAATTTGCAGTAATTTAATTTATGTAACAGGACGGATGGGATTTTTGACATTTCTTTGTGACAGGTGACAAGGGGCTTACTTAGCGTGCAGCTCAGCCCAAGGAGGCATGACTTGGACTTCCCTTCCCTTGCTAAGTATTTGGAATGAGATTCCCCAAAATTAAATTTAATAATAAATTGTGATTGTTACGTATTGTCATACAAAATTGACACGCAACACAATGAAGGATTTGGTAATCTTGAAAGAAATGACCTAGGGAGTCGAGGATTAATACGTAATTATGAAACGGATGTGGAGTCGCAAATAATAATTGTTTGCGTGTTTCTCACCGAAGGTTATTTAATAATGTGGATATGGGCGAATCGGAATCGGGGCCAAGTCACCGAGGTGTGCCCCTTGTAGTTACAACAGTTTAAATTGGAGCAAGTGTATAACTCTTATTTATGTTAATAAAGCTCAAATTAATTATTACGTTTGTTGTCAGTTGTCACACGCAATTGAATTCTATTGAATTGCGCTTGTAATTTGCACAGGCACAGCACAGGCGCTATTAAATCTGTCAGAGAAAAATTGCTGGGATGGGCTAGGGTTTGTAATAGCAGCAACATGTCTAAAAATCATATGGAAAATCTGAATCAGGCTCATCATAAATAATTTAGCCCGAAGATTTCTAGTCAATGTCAATAATCATTCTTTTTTTAAATAAAAACCATTAGGAAGAAATAGGAAAACGCAAAACAAATTCTTAACTTGTGTTGTATGCTAAATTGTGGCAGGGTACGTCGCGTTTTTCATACTAATGAATGTAAATAGAATTAAAATTTACTACAGGACTCGCTACAATTTGTTTTTACAGGTTACACAGGGAAAAAATGAAGTTAACTGATTACAAGATTACAAATAGGGTTGTTACAGCCTACATTCCGAGCAATTACAGTTTAGATTGAAATTAAAGCTAATAGCTAGTATTTCAAATAGTTTCACGATAAAGCTTAGAATAATTTGATGAATTAAACTTTTGAGTATATGATCACACTGATTTTCAACAAATTCAGACAAAATTACGGGTCAGACGTAGATTCAGAATCAGATATGTTAAATGTCAGATTATTCGGTTCCGTCCGGGGCCAGGCGATACGTAAAAATATTTGTGTCGGGAAATTCAACCCTTTGGTGTGTTGTGTTGATTTTAAAATATGACGAAGAACACGAACACACGACACATGACACAATTGGACTTTGAAATCTTAAATCTTAAATCATGACGACTGTAATTTGGAAAACTCAAATTATTCTCTTCGTTTTTATATTATTAACCCCAATATTACTGGGCAGTGAGGTTAAACATGGAGATGGATCCACTAAAAAATCTACACTCACACTCTCTTCAACAACATCTGCTGCTCCCGTGACGTAATACATTTTTATATTACTAATTAGATTTTGAGTAATTACTACTTGTCATTGAAACGTTTCATAGTTTTTTGTATGTTCCTATGTATTTGATTGATTTTCTGTCCAGGAAATCCAGTATCAGCCTTCCTTCTAATGCAACAAAACAGAATGCCAATACTTCCTCAACCACTGGAGGACCGACAACTTTGTCACCCCCAGTGGAAACTGGAATACTACCTGAAAAAGGAGCTGCAGAAGCTGAACACAATGCATCAATGTCAATTTTCTTTGTATTATGTGTTCTGGGTAATTATTACAGAGATTTTAATATGACTACGATTGATCTTGAGGATTTGATTGATTTGATCTCTTGATAATTTGTTTTCTTTTTCTAGGACTGTGCATATTATTTATTCACGCGATGATTATGACTCAATTGCAATATTTACCTGAGTCTATTGTTGTCATTTTTTTAGGTGAGTCAAAATTTAATGATTTTGTAATGTTTGCTTTACTAATTTCAATTTCACTTGACAGGTGCCTTGATTGGACTCTTCCTTAAACTCATATCTGATTCAAATTCTTATTTTGGAAACTGGCGTGTAAGGTTCAGCATGAATTTGATTTCTTTTATCCTAGAATCTGTGGATTTATTTTGTTTTGACCTTTTTTAATTTCAGAAAGAAGAAGCTCTATCACCGACTGCATTTTTTCTAGTCCTACTACCTCCAATCATTTTTGAAAGCGGCTATAATTTGCACAAAGTTGGTATTCAAGCCATAAAACTCGTATAAAGTGTAATTGTAATGTTTTTGTGGAATTGTAGGGAAATTTCTTCCAGAATATTGGCTCGATTTGTGTATTTGCAATTTTTGGAACAGTAATTAATGCAGCTGTGATTGGATCTGGGGTCTACCTCTTGGGACTTGTAAGTATTTTTCATATTTTTGCATTAAAAGATTGCATATTAATTCTGTCTTTGATTCTGTAGGCTGACATTGTTTACAAATTAGGTAAGAATATTTAATTTAATTAGATACAATTGAGTTAAAAGTTGAAATTCTCAAAATTGTTTAACTTTAGATTTCGTTGAAAGCTTTGCCTTTGGATCATTGATCTCTGCTGTTGACCCGGTGGCAACTCTGGCAATATTTAGTGCTCTAAATGTTGACCCGGTTTGTAAAGATATTAGCATTACCGGTGGTCAATTTAACTTGAAAATTAAATCAACTCAAATTTTACAGATACTGAACATGTTGGTCTTTGGCGAGTCAATTTTAAATGATGCTGTATCTATTGTGCTAACTTCGTAAGTAAGATTTTTTATTTTTAACAATGACCATTTTCTCTAATACATGAATTATTTTGTAGTACTGTCCTTCAGTTCAATAATGGATCTGCTACTATTCTTGAGGGAATCAACAGCTTTTGTTTCATGTTCTTTGCATCTGCAGGATTGGGCGTTGTCTTTGCCTTGTCCAGTGCTCTTCTAATGTTGACCCGGTTTGTAAAGATATTAGCATTACCGGTGGTCAATTTAACTTGAAAATTAAATCAACTCAAATTTTACAGATACTGAACATGTTGGTCTTCGGCGAATCAATTTTAAATGATGCTGTATCTATCGTGCTAACTTCGTAAGTAAGATTTTATTTTTAACAATGACCATTTCCTCTAATACATGAATTATTTTGTAGTACTGTCCTTCAGTTCAACAATGGATCTGCTACTATTCTCGAGGGAATCAACAGCTTTTGTTTCATGTTCTTTGCATCTGCAGGGCTGGGTGTTGTCTTTGCCTTGTCAAGTGCTCTTCTTCTAAAACATATCGATTTAAGAAAAAATCCTAGTTTGGAATTCGGAATGATGTTGATTTTTACATATGGACCATACATGCTTGCTGAGGAAATGGATCTGCTACTATTCTTGAGGGAATCAACAGCTTTTGTTTCATGTTCTTTGCATCTGCAGGATTGGGCGTTGTCTTTGCCTTGTCCAGTGCTCTTCTCCTAAAACATATCGATTTAAGAAAAAATCCTTCCCTTGAATTTGGAATGATGTTGATTTTTACGTACGGACCGTATATGCTTGCTGAAGGGATTCATTTGTCAGGTTGGCATTTGATCTTAAAACTCTGACTTTCGTTGTTGCACGATGCATCTTAATTTTCATTTTGTATTTCAGGAATAATGGCCATTTTATTCTGCGGAATTGTGATGTCTCACTATACTCATTATAATTTATCGCCAATAACTCAAATCACAATGCAACAAACTATGAGAACTCTGTCTTTCATTGCGGGTAATGAAAACCTAAACTTTTTAGTTGACTTATGAACATAGGAATTAATTTTAAATGTAATTTTACACAGAAACATGTGTGTTTGCATACCTTGGCCTAGCCATTTTCAGTTTTCATCATCGTATAGAATTATCCCTAGTCATTTGGAGTATATTCCTCTGCCTTGCGGGACGGGCTCTGAATATTTTTCCTTTGGGAAATTTGGTCAACAAATTTCGTTCACATCAAATTACAAATAAAATGATGTTTGTAATGTGGTTCTCGGGATTACGTGGTGCTATCGCTTATGCCTTATCATTGCATTTGGAATTTGAGAAGGAAACGAGACAAGTCATAATCACAACTACTCTAATCATTGTTTTATTCTCGACTCTTATCTTTGGTGGGCTAACAATGCCAATTGTGAAGGTAAAGTTTTTTTGATTCTGTTAATTGATAATGAGATAATGAATTTATTTTCATTTTAAGTACGTTGAAGGAGGCGGACGAAGATCAGCAAGGATAAGATCAAGAAGGAAGAGTCATAAAGAAATTTCTCTGAGCAAAACTAAAGAAATGGGTCAGACGATTGATTCGGAACATTTGTCCGAGTTGAATTCAGCAACTGAAGAGGAATTTGAACATAGCCTAGCCAAACAGAACGGTTTTGTTAAATTAGATATTAAATATTTACGTCCATTCTTCACACGAAGATTCACGCAGCAGGTAAGGCATTAATAATTTAGATTCGATTTAGAAATATATCATTTTCTAACTTTCGTATTATTTTTCTACAGGAGCTAAGAGATTGCCAAAATCAAATGACTGTATTGACTGATCGATGGTATCAAAATATTCGCGTTAGTCCAGAACACAGTGAGGATGATGAAGGGGAAGATGTTGTTGAGTATAGTGTCGGTGCAGACACATGCGAAATTTTGCCTAACCATCATGGTTGAATAACTCAGCAACAATATTTTAAGTATTATCAGAAACGAAGGTTCCCAGGTTGTAATAATTAATTATATCGCATTTCCCGATGGTTGTTTTACCAGGACTATATATTTAAGTCAAATATTGAACTGAATCAATGCCATACTATAGACAATCTCAATTATATGCTAATCAACCTCACTGTATTTTTTCGTTTAGCCTGTAGAAATATTTATTTAGGAGTGATTCAATGTATCATATATACGGTGCCAACAATGCGAAGAAACTAGTTACTTTTTTAGATTAGAACTTCCTCAGAGGTACATTCGAATCCTCATTCTATTCTGTTCTATATTAAAGTAAAATGATTTTTGTTCTAAAAAAAACTCCTGAGCGGAAAAATATGTGCGTTTTCGACCATATTTGCCAGATTTCCAATATACGATTATAAGCTTATGGGAAAAATAGTAAGGATTTTGATCCGATTTACGTCAAATCATTCTGTTATTTAAACAATACTCTGGTGATGCATTTCATTATCTCGTATTTTATTAATAGATATGAGAAGTGGCTAGTATCAGTAGTAAGTATACTATCACACAATTTTACTGGGAAATTTGTGATCATGCCACGTAATTCGTTTATAATCATCAATTTTCCCGTGACAAATTCAACTCAATTCCGTGAGAACGTAATAAAAACCATTAAAACGTCTATGTGAGTCCTGTCATGCTAGGACTATGCACGGATAAAGTAGGTTTAGTAAATATTAGCAAGAAAGCCTATTGACCTATAAGCGAAGGTTAGTGCGTAGTAAGTAGGTTTATCCGAAATATATAAAATGCATCGAATCATGAAAATTCTTAACATAAACGTTCCAAAAATCCAAGTAATACAATACAAAAAAAATCAGGTACAAATTAGTATTTTTAATTATACATTATTTTTTTGAATGTTTATTGTGTACACTAAAGTTTTTATTTTTCCAGACGACATGACTCGAACTTACTTTGCGATCGCAGTTTTAGCAGTTGTTCTTCTTTGTCAATTCGAAGTTGTACTAAAGGTTAGTGCGGGCGTACAACAACGACCATCTGCTTCAAATATTCCAGGATGGCAGGATGGAAGACATGGTGCAGCTGCGGGAAAACTGGCAGGTGAATTGGTTCCCCAATTATTCTCATGCTCTTTGTACAAGAGTAAAATTGGAAGGAGCAAATGTTGGCATAATAATTGGAAGAAACGGGACAGTCATTGCAATGGCAAGTGTTCTCGCAAGGAACGTTTCAGTTTTAAACCATGGATGGGTGGAAGATGCTATTGCTGTACTTGTTAAATAATTTAATAAAGTTGCAATGAAATTATTATACAAAATTTCCTGATTTCTGTCATTGCACATGTATGTATGAATAAACTGACGAATAAATGAATTTTTTTTGGCCATATTTAATCTATAGAAAATAAAAGTTAATTATGGATCTCATCATGTGTTTTGACCTCAATATTCTGGTGGTTGATACCGTACACCGTCTGCGTACAATCTAAACACAAAATTTGTTGGTTCTGAAGGAAACCCATCAATTACAGGTAAAACATAAGCAGTGCAAGGTGGTAAATAATCCAAATGGTTCACGTCACGAGCTCTTCCAGGACAATTTCCAACGTATTCCGTTGCAAGGTACAACTCAAAGACCTCAACTTTGCTGAAAAACTCATCACGAGTCAATTCTAATGGTGCCTATACAAATTATCTAAAAATGATAGCAAATGCCATGAAAATTTTGACGTGACTTACCCAAAGCAGATAAAATCCAAAACATGGGTTGGTTGGATCATTTCCAGATCTCGTATACTTTGTATACAAAATGTTCACGGACAATTCGCAATTGTTTCGGGTTCCATCATCATTTTGAGAACCTAAGTTGATATATATATATTCACCAGAACTCGGGTCTCGTGGTCTCAAGTAGGCCCAGTATCCACCACAATGAGGAATATTCTCTAAAATTTTCTTGAATTATATTAAGCAGTTTACATAAATTTAGAACTCACCAATTGGGAGATTTACATTTGCATTTTCTTCATAAAACTCTTGAGTGCATTGAACTAAGGATTTGCCACCTTCGTCATCATTGAATTGATTATTATCCCCACGATAAATTCCATCCCATGTCCCAACGGAAAGATTCTCAATATATTTTATCATTGCATCGATTGGTATCCAAAATTCTCCATCACTTCGTTTTTCATCCAAATTCTGACGAACGTTTGGGGTTACAGTTTCCCATATTCTGTGAATATAATGCTATAGAAAATTTGTAGCACGTATAAATTTAAGTTATATTTCTTGTACTCATCATGATCGTTAAATAGTCCATACCATGATGTCTCATTGCCCCAAGGATTCCTAAGTTTGACGAGTGTGTATTTTTTAAATGGGTTAGAAATTTCTGTCACATCTTGAATGTCAAAAATTGAATAAGAATGACCTGCGACCATCCCTTCTGTACTTAACACCCTCTAGTCCCGGGTTCTTTATATCATGAGCAAGCAGAAAATAGGTTAAAATGTTGATTATTTAACTCAGTATTAGATTTAATTACGTCTGGATTTGGTGGCGTTTGCAATTCTAGTGGAAGTTCACCAATTGTCCCAAGAGCCAACAATGATTTTGAGTTGACTTGTTCTCTAATAATTTCTTCCCAATTGATAGGATACTCTGTGTGGGCCAAATAAAATTTGATGAATCCTAAAATCCTTCATTGCGTCAACGGGCCATCCTAGTGAGATTGCTCCGTAATTCCCATAAGTTCTTTAAGTCCATAAGATTTAAATAATATTTAACAAATTAGCATATGAGTCTAGTTTTGTATACTTGGCATAAGCTTTCTCCAGTAAAGGAGCCCAGAATCCACCTTCTTTTGTTGGCTTAGTAAAAATTGTGCTTTGTACTTGGCCATATTGAACGAGGCAAGGAAGTTGATCATCCACTACTACGTCCGCGTCCATACTCCACGTATCCAATAAATTAATTAAATTAATTATTAGCTTAAGTCATTATAGGATCTTACGTCTGCACCTAAAATGAAAGATTCCTTTCTCAAAACATCCAGGATTGGCATTGTCCTTTGGAATCAAGAATTCAATGTACTTTGGAATTCGGGCAACATCAGCCAATACAGCCAAAAACCAGCAGTCTCCTAATATTATTTAATTTACAATTTAGTTTTTAGAAACTGTCGGACCTACCTACGGCATTACCTTGATTTACACCGAATTTGGTCCGTTGAAAATTGGTTCAGAAACCTTCCAGTAGATCTTGAGCTATTTTGGCGTTCTCAACGTTATAACTAGGCTAGTCTAAGGTACCTAATGAGAGTCACAAAAATATAAAGCATGAGCGCTGTATTATTGAGATAGAGAGAACTCGTTTAAACTTTTGGTCATTTTACATAATAAGAGTTCATTATGAATTATTTAACTGGATTTGCAACGCATTATATTTCCGTCATTTGTATTAAATAAATAAACGTAAACTGTACCAAATTTGTTACAGACACTCATACTAACATCAAATTGGTTCATTTGCTAAATTATTTGAGCAAAAATCACCACGGATTGAGTTAGGAAAATGAAGGGTTTATTTCGATTTTGCATTTTTGACGTGTTAGTCAATTTTTAAATTTGCACAGGTAGACCATGCTGATGGTTCATTATCAAAACAAAGAAATTCCTATTATTAGCCAAATTGTTAGATGAATTCTTGATAGGTGCTCATTCCTAAGCCTCAATACAATAAATTGGAAAGTAAAGCGAAGCAATTACCAGAATTTATTCAATTAGATTAATTGTCCACCATTATGATAAGAGACTCAAGTAATTTTCTGGCCAAAAATGCATTAGAATTTCGGGTCCCTTCAGTCAAGCCAAGAGTAGAATAATTTTTTCCCCTCTCTACACTTATTCTTTGGTTTAAGACCATCAGATTCAAATAAAAACGATTTTAATAGCCATACATTAGTTTGCATCACCTGAGTTTAATTTCCCATAAGTGTTATACTTCATTTAAATTATTCAACGAGAACACAGAGACGGAAACAGAGACTCGCTTAAATAAATGAAAAATTCCTCTGGTGAAAGTGATTGACTTACACTGTGAAGTTTGAACTTTTTTTAATTAATGCAAAAATTCATTTATTGTTTAAGAAGGCTCATAGTCCCTGCCTGTAGTCCTGTAGAATTTTTCATTGTCCAGTCTTACTTAAACTTGACTTGAGACGACGAACTGGAAGCAAAAACTTAGAAAACGTACAATGGATGTCCAAGCCGGAATACAGTCTGACCGGAAAAGTCATATCATTTGCACATTACTTGAATTTGATTCCTTATCGTTGGAATTCAAAGACACAAAGAGTTGAGAAAATTCAGAGCATTATTAAGGAAAAACGTCGTTGGTTCTCAATGCTCATGGTCCAAGGCGTGATCAGATTGTCATATATTATTTCAGCAGTTTTGAACTTCAATTCTTCCAATTTGTCCAAAGTTGGAGACTTTTTACAAATTATTGGAGCTGCCTTGTGTTTACTAACGTAAGTCCTTGACGTGCATACCATAAGCAAACGAGACCAGTTGATGAGAATGATGAACATTTTACATCTGTATCAGATAACTTTTTAAGTGAGCATATATACAGTTTTATATGGTATATGTGGTATACATACATCATTTTTAGGACAATTTTGAAGACTTGGTGTTAAAAAGCGACAATTAAAATCAAGGTAAGCAGTCCTGACTATTATTGCATCTTTACTCGTGGTCACAATTTTTTCGTCAGTCTTGTATTTAGTTTCTTCAAAATGCCACCTGTTGTATGGGCTACTTCCTGTAAAACTCTTAAAAATCAATTGGATTTCCTGGAAAATATTGATGGCAATTGTGCAAATGCCTTTAGCACTCATGATGTCCTCGTCCATTTGGTTTCCTACAGTTCTACGAGTTCCAGTCGCATTATTTGCAGTTGAAGTTGGAAATGAATACAGGTTCGAGTGAATGGATAAAAAATTTAAATAAGTACTATCATTATGGAGTTTTTCAGAAACAAAAGCAGAAAAAATAGATGGACATCATAAGAATTTCAAACAGCTCATAATTCTATTCAAAATCTAAAGGCTTGGACAATTTTGAAGGCTCAATTTCATGAATGCATGTTAAATGATCTCTATCCATTTGTATTGGTCATTCTCACTGCAACTGTCATTTTCCTCTTCGTTGCTTTGATCAAATTTGACCTTCCTTTACCCATCCAAGTATCAGCATGGATTGGAGAATTGTCTCTTTTCATTTATTTGTATTGTTATGTCTATGTCTTGACCTCTGCCGTTGAATCAGCCAATGGATACGTCCAAGATTTGCAACCAGATTGCATTTCCGATTAAATGTTAAGAATTCATAAATCGATCATGCCTCTTCAAGTTCAAATTGGTTCATTTTCCAAAATCTGAAAGGAAACTTGCACAATTATTGGGCAAATTATTGTTGAATGGACTGTGAATTTATTACTTACGTAGTAATTGAATTATTTTCAACACAAATGTTTATTTATCGCACGTGTCAAGTTCATGAGATAGAAAATGTAACAAAATGCATGTGACTGAAGTTGTTT
>WJEZ01003144.1:0-11499 GCA_009869925.1 Thalassaphorura encarpata
TTACACACGGGGTCTACACGTATGGTTATTATAGTTCCACAAGTAGCCTAATTAGGCGAAAGGTTGGTGTTTTGATTAACGAAAGTTAAGCAAGGAAATTTTAAGTTAAAAGCGTGCCGAAGTTAATTTTGTCTTCGCAATACATCGGTGTACTTAGAATAACGGTACACTACACAAGTTTTGTTACATCTAAACTCTTAAAATCAAAATCACGTGTAGAAATTCAAACTACTTTCTGGAAGGTTATGTTGGTCAGGTTCTGCTCTGAACTGTGTGTTCCAAGGGCCCAAGGTTAAAAATTTTCACTTTTTTTACTCTGATCATACTCCACTCCAACTTGAGCTTTTTAATACTCATCGATCATAAACGAGTTTTAATATGCAAACACAGGATACAGGAAGAACGTTTTATTTTTTAAGGACTGACCTGAATCAGTACACTCCTTGACAGTTCAAATCGCTTACTGAATACTTCTGGACAAAGCTTTCACTATTTTTCTTTTAGAAAAGAAACTTGATAATATTTCAATCTCTGTAATGCGATGCGGGAGCTCTTTCCATGTGCAGTGCATGCCTTATTTCAAATATTAATTTTTTGGGCTATACAACTGAACAGAATAGTTAAAGTGGTAAGTGGTGCGGGTCGGGTAATTCAATTTAAAATCAAAATTGAGCTAATAATTCTCAGATCATTTTGAATAAATGAGGATGATGCATGATTTGCGCATTGCCAATTGCCATTTGGCTCATTGAGGATTTGTTATACGATAATTCCTCACTGTGTCCAAATTGAGCGATTGATTGCGAGTGATCAGTCCAAGTAATTAGTCATTCTGGTGATTTCTGATTCCTCAAATTTCAGTACTGATGTAATAGACCGGAGAATTATCTAGTCATTTAGTTACTAACATTTCACGTCGAGTTAGTGAAATTGCGTATTAAATTAATTTCATTCCATAGAACTGGATTACAATAGATATTTTTTGTTTCTACTGCACGTTTATTTGGGTAGTTCTAGCCTAAGAAATCGTAGGATTTCTAAGAAACCAAAACTCTGAGGTTCTAAGGAGGCCAGAGCCTGACCAACGTACACGAAGGAATCTTGTAAGAAATCAAGAAAGTAAATATGAAATTCTTGTTTTCCATTATGTAATGGTTGGACTAAAGTGTTGTAGAGTCCCCATCTATGTACATGGAGAATTTTGCCGGATTTTGTGAGCACATGTGAATTGCTCCTACAATTGCGGGACAAGATTACATCACTCATTCTGTTCTAGCAAAAGGAAATTTCCATCCAAATCTATAGCTCAGCTCCAGGACAGTAATTCAGGGTCAACCACGTGAGAATAAAATTGTAGAATCATTGGAAAATCAGAAATCTAGAAAAGTTTCCGGTTTTCTATTTGCCCAAAGGAACCGGAATTCTAATTCAATTTGTTTTCTACGGACGGAAATCATGGCCTCTCACATTGCAAGGAATTTGACCCAGTTCATTTTTAATACCGGTAATTGGAAAATTAATCTCAAATTAATACAGCTTAATTATGAAATTCCAATGTAAATTTAGTAATGTGCATTGGTTATCAAAGCACGTGTCTCTTCTAAAATTATGTAAAATTGCAATAGATTTTCAATTCTATTTTATATTCCATAGGTTCCAAATCGTTACGACCTCCTGTCATAGCGAATTCGTTAATGAGACAACCCCAATTTGTGAAACAATGCCGATTCCTTGGAATTACAACTAATACTCCGCTTTCCAATGAAGAAAAAGGAAAAGAGTGAGTTCATAGGACAAGAATATCAAATAAATTTAGGAATTCTGCCATTAATTGCACTTTTAACGAACTAGGAGTGGAAGTCCACCCAAAAAGTCAGATGAAGACACGGATAACGATTCAGAGATTGAACAAGAACTCCGTGCTGCCCTAGCAAAAGCAAATTCTGAAACTTCTACTTATATCACAAAGTGTAGAGAATTGGAGGTAGAGATTAATATTTGATAATTTGTTACGATAAATACTTAAACTAAATTCTATCAATAATTACTTGTTTTTATTTTCTCCCGTATAGGATAAATATAAGAGATCATTGGCGGATTCTGAGAATCTCCGTACAAGACTAACGAAACAAATCCAAGATCAGAAACTTTATGCCATTCAAAGTTTTTGTAAAGACCTAACTGATGTAAGTTAACTCATGATTTCGTAATGACGTAATTTTAACCCATGTTTCATTTCGTAAAAATTAATTCTCAAATATTTTATACTAGATTGAGGATATTCTTCGGATGGCGATTGATAGTGTACCCAAGGATCAACTCAGTGATGGTAATAAGCACCTCAAGGAATTGTATCAAGGGTTACAAATGACTGAAGCTCGACTTATCCAGGTATTCTTACTGCCACGTTCTCAAAAAAAATTAATTTTTGGCAGCTGACGTTATACTAAAAGTTTGTTACTGTTATTTTATTTAGGTGTTCAAGAACAATGGTCTGACCCAAATTAATCCACTCAATAGCAAATTCAACCCAAATGAGCATGAAGCTGTCATGCAAAAGGTTGGTCATTGAAATATTCAGAATTATTTTAATTTTTTACCAAGTTTTCTACCTTCGAATGTCCAAGTACCTGACTTTTGCCTGAGACAGTTGAGCTTGTACTTTTTTCATTTCACAATTAAAATTAGAGTTAATAATACTTTTGATTTATTACGAAATCCCACGGTAATAATACATTGATCAAATGCTAAAATATTAATCAAAATATCAATAATTTATTACTTTCCAAAATGATCGGGATTCAGTATGAAACTTTACACAATTATCTAGAATTTTTTTTTGAATTATTAGCTAAGGCTGTCTTTGGAATTTACTTATTATGTTTACTTAAAATACTTTTTTTTACATCCGTAGACCATCAACTTTAAAAATATCTTAACGGAGTTTTAGAATTAGAGCCCAATGCCTCAATTACCAATACGTCAATTTTTAATTTTATTTTTTACAGGAAGAGGAAGGTAAAGAGTCTGGAACTGTGATTTTTGTATCCAAGATGGGTTATAAATTACACGAACGAGTCATTCGCCCAGCGATCGTTGGAGTTGCAAAATAAATAAAAACAATGACAGGCCACCCCAGCTCAGTCTGTGTTTAAAAACACAATCAACTACATCCAAAAATTTAGAACTAGTGGTTCATATTTTAATGGGACAAAATGTCTTTGTAGAGTTTCTCGTACTGCTTAACTACTTTGATTCTCAATAAAAGAAGAGTGTTTGTTCGTATAATCATGAATGCACGATTGACTAATTCTCCTAATTAACTGATCTGATTTAAAACTTAATAAATACATCAGAATATTTGTCTGGGATTTTAGAAGTACAAGGTAAAATGAAATGTTCCTGAGAATATTTTTAAATTACGCTTAGGTCCTACATGTAAAATTTTGTAATATAATATTTATCAAAAGTTAAAATTAGCGATGTATACTTTGTGCGTGCATTAAGTGCTGGGCATTAGGATCGATTTTAGGTGGCTTTGTGATGACTTTCCATTCTCCAGTGTTGTAATTCATCTGGAAATGCGTCTCTACCGAGAGTCCAATGACTGAGCCATCATTCTGACGATGAGATTCCTCCTGCTCACTCAGTTTGATTGTCACAATACTTCCCAGCTCTGGGCATGGATTATCTATAAAACCACAATAATAGAGTATAAAATAAAATCACATCATATCAGGTTAGAATTTAGTTGGACTTGTTGGCAGACTCATTACTGTTCATTATTAACTAGAAAATTTCAAAGTTTTACCTCTGGTTCCGGCCATGAATTTGAGAATGTGCTCCTTCTCAGGGCGTGTTGCTCGATTAGCAGTTCGAAATATTTCTTGAGCTTTCTCCATAAGTTCTTTCTGTAATATAAAAGTATAAAATCAAAATTTATTTAATAAACAAAGAATCTTAGCCAGTAGAACGCGCTACTACGTGTATTTCTATCTCAAATTCAAATTCTATCAAAAAGTAGACAACCAATTTGCATGGAATGTGATCTTGAAACAAGCCTTATCTTACCGAAAGCATAATTTGCTGAGGTTGATGATTTGGAACTTGTAAAATGACGGTTTTGGTTTGTTGTTGTATTGTGGGAACAGCAGCTGCAGCTACCTGCTTTTGATATCAGAAAAATTTATATATTATAAACTCAAAATTAAACTTTCTGTGTGAATAAATGCACAATCGATAATTTTCATTACCTTGGTCTTTCGAGGAGCAGGGGCAGGATGAGCTTGGGGAACAGCTGGAAGATAAGTGTTTTGCAGTGGCCCTTGAGATGCAATGTGGTTATCATTAGGTATATGAGCATGAGGTGTAGGCGGTGGACCTTCTGGAATAGAATTTTGTCTTAAATAATTTGTCATCGGTGTGGCAGGCGGCATTAAAGATTGCGGAGTAGGCGGAGGATTGTAGGACGATGGAGTGGCGGGAGGCAATAATTGTGGGGTTGGTGGAGGCGGTGTGTTTCCTCGTGGTAAACCCATGGCATAATCAGGTGTCTCCGAACTGAGTGCTTTATCCCCGCCTTCCTCGGCTCCTTTTTTGGCATCTTCGGCATCTATATTACAAAAAATTCAATTATTTACTCTTATTACACTTACGAATTGTATTCCCCATTCCAGTTTGCTTACCTTTTTCCTTCTTTCTTCTCTTGGCTTGACTAAAACCAATAGGTTGTTCATTGATGTCCAGCACCTTGATCCCACCTTTCTTTTCTGCCAGAGGTCGTGTCATTGTTCTTGAGGATGGAGGAGAAACACCGACAGTTCTAGACGTTGTAGGTCCCTGACTGGGTAGACCTTTGAGTGGAGCTACGTAATACGATAAAATCAATAACTTAATTGAACCCTTGGCAATGGCATGACAGAAATATTTTTAAAATAATTAATAATATCGTACTTGTATCCGTCATTTTACGAGGCATTCCGCGCGTTCGTAATGGAATTGTTGGCGCTGGAATTTTCTTAGCGCTGTGCATTGCCGCATCATTTGATCTCATTAAAAGTTCTGCTTTCAAAGCAGCCGATTTTATATTATTTCTCAGGTTGAAATGTTTCACCATCGCTTTCTACAAATCAAAAAGTTAAAAATAATGTAAAGAATTATGCCAGCATGAAGTGCTTAAGCTTAAAATGTTTTTATTACCTGCACTTGAGGTCCAACACTTTGTACTAAGGCCGATTTATTTAAGAAATGACACTCCAGAGGCAGTAGATTTAATTTCTTCGCTCGTTTAACTGAAATAACGAACAGACAAGGGTCAATCGGGAATCGGGTCAAACAAGTATTCCACTATACGAACAATCGCAATAACATTTGAGAAACTGAATTTAACATTTTATGAGACACTTCTTACAATCTTTTCTTATTTCCTCGACGAGATCAAGAAACATCCTTTGGTTATCATCCGCATCCTCGCTCATTTCCGTGTGCAGTAAGTTTGTTCTTGCATAATTTTTCATAATCTCGGCCAACATCGATACCCATGGCTCGCTATCGGCTCCGGCAACTTCTATAATTTCCTCCAATTCTAATCGCCACTAGAAAATGCAGAAGATATAGATAAGTATTTAAAAATGTCCAGCATGAGCAAATTATCAGTTTTCAACGTGATTACAGAATTCAAACGAAAATGGAAGATTGAATTGATTACCTCATCAACATTCCGTCTTGGAATGTGAAGAAAAGAGAGGAGAAGTTTAAGTTTAACTGGAGTTTGTAACTCAATGAAACAATCTTTAATGTTACGAAGGACTTCAGCATTTAATTGTGATCCAAGGGACCCACTTGTCCAGGCTTCATTTGATCCAAGTTTATTATGAAGCCAAAGTGAAGTGTCCGCATCTCGAACGTTTATAACATTCGCCATCTCGCCTTAATCTTGAATCAACTATTTGACACAACCATCTCCTAAAGACATAAATAGACGGAGAATATTAACCAATTAGTCCAAAAATGCTTACTAAATTTCAAAAGACGCTTCAATTTATTTGTTCGATACGAGATGCAAATACGATAGCTATTCACATATACCTGATTCATTCATCGCCCAAAAGTCCAGAGTTAGAAATCCTCAACTTACTGCAATATTTTTTGGTAACTTTAATTTTATATTCGTGGATGGTATAATATTTGATGTGATTTATAATTACAAAAATTAATTTTAAAGTCACTATCGAACTATTTTCTCTCCTGACTGCGTCTTTTGCATTTGTGGTGGTTTTTGTACTTGGGTAAAGTGGGCGGCATTCGGTTTCTTTCACTTTATATAAAATCTAAACAGTAGGTGGTTCTGGTGCTAGTAAGGTTGGGCTAGAAATCTAACGTCTAACGTAACGGGTGAATTTGTAAAATAAAGATAAACGCCAAGCTCAACACATTAATTTCAAATGCATGTATTTAGTCCAATGTTGAACCAGCCTTTCGTTTGAGGCCTAAGGTCAAGAATGATCTGAAATCTGGGCTGATGAAAAAATTTAGCGTTACAAGGAAAGAATTAATCAGTGCGGTCGCAACAATGAGTTAGGCGGGCCGAAATCTCAGGGCCCGAGGACCAAAGGGCACTGGCGTCGACCATTAAGCACTAGATAAAATTGACCTTCTGACAAACCAATTGCATTGGCCATATGATGTTCTGAAAATGGAAAAAGGCCCTCGATTGATTACAACAATTATTCTCATTAAGCCCATTTTTAATTACACTTGTATAGAGCTTTCAATATTTCAATGAACTGCATTTCATGAATTTTGCCAATTTTCTTTAATTCGGCATAGTGGAATTGATTGAACTTTTGAATTTTGCGGGTATGTTTAAAGAAATCAGTGCTCCGATCGGGACGGCACATCCCGAACCCATCCCGACCGGGACGGGTTTGGGGACGGGACGGGATGCAATTTTTTGATCCCGATGTTTTCGGAACGGGATCGGGACGGGATAGGGGTTGTTCCATTTCATCCCGACATCCCGAATCCCGGTTCCATGCTAAATACATTGTCCCGAAAATTTTTGACCGGAACGGGATCGGGACGGGATGACAGTTTACCCATCCCGAAAATTTCGGGACGGGAATGGAAAATTTTCGGGACGGGACGGAATCGCGATATCCCGTCCCGTCCCGTCCCGATCGGAGCACTGAAAGAAATGGCGAGTCAGTGATGCGGCTATAGAGTATTAAAAAAGGCGGGAATTGACGTGGCATTGAATTTTTGAATTTTGCGGGTGTGAACAAAGAAAGTAACGGTGCGTTAGGGATGGAGTCATAGAGATTTTACATCGCTATGGCACGAACATTGGAACTCTATCATAATCGATTACTTAATCAGGCCCTGTGAATTTAAGCTTTGTAATTTTCCTTTGTTTCATTTTAAGGTTAATTTTACCTTGTGGAATACTTTAATTCTGAGGTAGCCCTATTAAAAATGAAAATAAGTTGTGAGTGTTTGTTAGTGTTCTTAAAATATTCTCCAATTTTTAACGCGTTTCGCGTATTTTACTCCATATTTCCTGATTTTGATTGTCAAAATTTCCAGCGCGCTATGGGCGCAACATCTCCAACTACTCCAACATAAATCGTCTTGATCTCTGCACCGCAAGAATGCCTGAGGAATAACACCGAATCGAGTAAATAAAGTATTTCTGTAAACCAATTGAAATAAATCTATATACTGAAATAAGGTTTATTTAAGTTTATTCTAGTAATTTTCTAACTGAAAATTTGGAACAAATTGATTAAAAAATGAACTAAATAGGTCAAACGCTTATTTAATGCGAAATTAGCAAATCCACTGATTTTTAAACGTCTAGTTTCTGGGGAATTGCTTTCGCTTTCTGTTTCATTTCGCCTTCGGTCTCATTCACTCTTATTTTCATTCGCATTTACATAATAATATAACAAAATTATATTTTATTTATATATTTGAGGAGTTAATGGGTATAATTAAAAAAATTAAGATATTAATTAAGATTTTGTTAGAATGAAGAACGGAGACAGTGGGGCTGTTCCGGTCGCAACGCAGGTCGCCATTCAGAGTAGGTTGAGGGAGGAAGACGAGGATGGATTCAAATTCCTTGAGTGAAAATAAAACTCAACACTACGCAACGGGACGGGACGAAGGAAGGAAGGAAGGAAGGTCTGATCTTCATCAGACAGACAGAATTAAAATTAAAATAAGTCAAGAAACTAAAGAAGACTGATTAGTGAAAGTAAAGTTGGGAAGAATACGAACATCATCCCTTCTAATTCGGTGAGTCAAAATATCCAGACTTTTCTAATTAGTCAAGTTAAGGTCAAGGTGTCTTAGATAAGAATCCCTGCCCTACTACAGCAACAAGTGGCAATAAAATGATTGAACGGTCTAGACTCTAGAGTATGATTAAAATATGATTATCTAGTTAGTAGTAATAATTAATTCAATATACCATAAACACGTTTGTGTTCATATCCATAACGGACAGACGTGAGATATTGGTTTTAACGTAAATTCTTACATATACAAGTTCGGTCGAAAGGGTACTCTTTCTACTCTTTCGAATTATTATTTGGCCAATGTCTGGGATCCAGTGGTAAGTTATTGTGTGCGGGTATGGGTAATGGTCAAAATTATATTACTGGTAATCTGAGCCCAGCAATAATAAATCGGTAAGATAAGTTAGGATAATATTTATCTGTGAATTGTGAATATTGCTGGTTTGTTAGGAAGTTGGTGCAGTCACAGTCATTGTGTGCTTTTGACATTTGACCTTGACGTTGAGTCAAATAATAAAAACGATTTAGTCAGAACCGAACTATCGGTTAATTAATGACCTTCACGTCTCAATGCACCTAAACAAGTTGATAGTTGAAATCGAAAGTGTTATGGCCTAATGGGCTTGATGAGAATATTAGATAGGCTAATAAAGTACCAAAATAGAACCTATGCTGTACATATTGGGTGAAATGAAATGATTCGTCTGTACCTAAGCTGATGTTGGTTTCCGTAATGGGAATTTAATTGCAAAATTAGAACTAGGACGCTGGGATTGAGAATTTAATTTTCAAATTATATTTTGGGTTTTATTTTATCCCAAAATTAGGAGCACAATACTTTGTACGAATAAGCGTTAAGACTTCTGTTCATTTGTGCATTGTGGAACTACAGAACTATTATACGAATCATGTCAGCAGGTGAATTATATGGCCTAATGGGCTTGATGAGAATATTAGATAGGCTAATAAAGTACCAAAATAGAACATATGCTGTACATATTGGGTGAAATGAAATGATTCGTTTGTACCTAAGCTGATGTTGGTTTTCGTAATGGGAACTTAATTGCAAAATTAGAAAAACTAGGACGCTGGGATTGAGATTTTAATTTTCCAATTATATTTTGGGTTTTATTTTATCCTAAAATTAGGAGCACAATACTTTGTACGAATAAGCGTTAAGACTTCTGTTCATTTGTGCATTGTGGAACTACAGAACTATTATACGAATCATGTCAGCAGGTGAATTCGTAAGGAATTGGAACTTATAATTTTTGAGCAACCTTGTCTGGCATTGTGGAAGGGTTAACTCCCTGCTCTTTCTGGAGGGAATTCTTTGATGGTCGTGCACATTTTTTTTCTGCAGAGACGCTTGGGTTTTAAAGATTTAAACTCGTGAGGTCATCAATGAAGGTGAGAATGAGGAGGGAAAAGCTAGCAGATTTTGATGCAAAGAAAGAGTTTGCAGTTGAGCTGAGCCGAGCAAAAAACACTAGGTTCAAAATACTTGGTAGGATTAATCTTCCATGCAAGTACTACGTACAGGTGTGTGGTCTCTAGACTAGTAGAATGGAGCTTTTAAACTCGTCAAGGCCACTAGTAGCAGCAATGACATTTGCACTAGGCTTAGCTAAACTAAGCTCACCGGTTTGCTAGAATTTACTTACATTAAATTGCACTAGTTTTGCATTTGCATGCATGGATGCATTGAAATGAGACAGGTTGAAGAACTTTTGATCTTGACTTTAAACACCTGGGGTTTAGATTAAGGCAGTGCATTAGGCAAGGCAAATTCAACGTGATTGAGAAATAAATTGAGTGAACCAAGCAGCCAAGTACAGTGCTTCTATTCTAACGAAATTGCTGGATTTTTGGAAGTCTTTTTACTTGTCGATGCAAAAAAATACAACTATTTGTTCTTACTATTAGTGATTAAGTGAATTTCGCTTGTAAGTTCTTCAATGAAATTGCATTTGAATTCTACAAAGCTCACGACGAAAATAATAGTTGTTTTCCGGTTGTAACGTCTACGAATGGAAATGTACTAATGTACACGAATCCTACTTATTGAGTATGTTCTAGTTAAATTAAGGAAGTACATACTGGCAATACCGGTAAATAGGGCCAGGCCACTGGCCGGTAGGTAAGAAAAGAGAAATGGATTATTTATTTTTAGAACTGTCTGTTACGGTGTTTTAGTAAAGTAAACCTTATTACTATGTACCATTGCCGTTTGAAACCTCAAGCCAATAGTCATTTGGTCAAAATGCTCGTGTTACATTGTTCGGCAACTATTTATACTAGTGGTGCTTGCTTGTGGTGGTCAAATAATGTTTAACCCTTTTGGTACTTCCTTTTCTTTACATTAGTATTGAAATGTAATCCTTGCTTGGTAATTTGAAAAGGTCTACTTTACTTACACAGGACATACGCACTACCTAACTCATTGAATTAGCTGGCGCTAATGCACTTTTTATATCTGACTTGATTTAATGGAACAGAAAACGGCGCAGTTCAATGCAATTGCCTAGTAAGGTCAAAGGTTATTTTGAGCCGAAAATAAGATTGGTCTGAAAATTAAGGGTTAACGGTTAATCCAGATTTCTGTTGTGAGACGGAAGACAATAGAAGTGGTCAAATGGTGGAAATTTTTTTAAATGACAAGGAACTTGGCTTGCAATGGAATCAGTATTAGGAAATGTGAAGCTATTCCAGTCGTAAATAAGTTAAATGAACTCGAATTCATACAAACTTGAAACTTGAATAGAGTAGTACATAGTAGCAGTCATGATGAATTTTTGAATTTATCTTGCTTCGCTAGACTGATAAAATATATGGAGGTTGGGTATTGAGTTACAATTTTGTAATCACGAGGGCACTAGATTAGAATTAACCCTTGATGTGATATTTACGTCTGTGTTATTTTGCCCTACTTCCGACAGATATGTGGAATTTGAATTATTTATTTACAATGAAGTACAAATATTAGCAGTCGAATGTTTATCATGAACTTTGCTACACCTGAGAAACACGAGTGGAAACATCCTACGTAAATATTTCCTGTCATATCTGAACTTTTGCCAATAAAATGAAGCCAACTGAGAATATAATCTCTAGTGAGGCTAAATTATGGCTGGCTGGACTGAATTATATAAACTGTGGTCGCTTGGTTGTAATAAAGGAACGAAAGTAATTCCTTTGC
>WJEZ01003145.1:0-11498 GCA_009869925.1 Thalassaphorura encarpata
ATGGTAAGTCAACGACGCGACTAGTCTTGTCGTCTAATAAGAACAACGACGCCAACACTCACCATAAATCCTGTCGACACTTTCGTTGTTCATTTTCTAACCGAATTTCGAGATTCGATTGGCGTCATGAATGTTTGTCGAGTCTTATGGATTATATGACAATTTATTTGTGGGCTTCAGCTGCATCTCATTTAATTCTTCGAAAGTAATTTCAAATTTAGGCTGTTATTTTTTGTATTTTAATAAAAATTTCATTGCATTTTTTAAACTTTCCTTGTCTTTCCAAAGCTTGAGCTTAAATTTCACTAGCAATGCTCTGCTGCTCCACTAATTTTTAGAAGACCCGACGAACTTGATATTTTAATTTAATTTTGGTTGCACGAAATTAAAATCCTAATTGAATCAACCTTAATTAATGAGAAGGGTTGAAGGTTTTCGCTTGATTAAAAAAGAAATGATGGAAGGAATGATGAGATGCACTTTAGCCTAGGCCTACTACTTTTGTTTTTGTTGGTTCTAATTGGAATTAACGTCAAGACCCTTCTTGTCCTTGTTCGTTCAGGTGGGCTTCGTGGATTCATAAGAATTCATAAAACTCCGCCGGCTCGGAGAAGAAAAAAGGATCTCCAGGTGAAGAACAATGGGGAGACGGTTCCTTTGACTGAGACTCAGGTAATTAATTATCTCTACTTTACATCTCATCAATATTTTTCCTTCCACCCTTTATTCGTGCACTTTTCTCTCTCCACAAATCTGATAACATTACAGGCGCAGGCGGTCAAACGCGTGCCACAACTCTACAGTAGTCCAATTAATTAATTTATGAATAAAATTTGCCAGCAGTGTAATCTTGACCGAATTTATTTATTCAATTTTCAACGTAGTATCATGATAATTTCGGACTTCAGGCCATTTTACCTCACACACAGTTGTAAACAAGTTGATGGTGATTAGAGTCACTTCATGCACATTAACCCGTCCATATAAAAATGTCCAAACCTTTCCTTGAATATGGAAAAGTCGGCAAATAACAAAAGTAGTCTGTGGTAGGTAAAGCAATTTGATGAAGATTTAATTGCTATCCACGCCTTACAAAACGTGTTTTAATGATAATGTCTTGCTTTATAATTCCTACGTAGTTTTCAAGTAAAGCATACAAACTCGTTTGTAACAAGAATAATTGAGTGAGTAAGAAGGATTGAATTGAACTGTACTACTATACTCGATCCATTATTTCTACACATTCGAGATAAAATCAATCATTGAGAGACTTTACAGTGTAGAGAGGATTCTCTTGCCATGCCATGCCATAGCATGCCACCCAAGTTAAGTTTCTTTTTGAATAATGGCATTTCTTTAGAATCAGTGTCTCCGTCCAAACTCTGTGAAGCGAACATAGTCTCCTCTCCTCCACTTTCATTCCCATTTCCAACTCAATCCATACAAGTGCTAAAAGTTTGGATCGGGTCGGTGAGCAAAATATTTTATGTTCAATCTGATATGAGGAGTGACTTGAATGGTGGATTTCTTTGAAATTAGGTACTCAAAATTCATGTCATTATCCTCACAAGGAAATAATTTTTGTCGTTATGTTAGAATATAATGGGATGTTATCTGTATCAATTTTCTCGCTAGAATTAGTTTCAAAGAAAAGTTTAGTGCGTGCCGCCGTTCCCGTGAAAGGAGAAGACGAAGTGTCCTAGCGTGGCTCGTGCTAGGCAACCCCAAAAAATTCCAACTTTTACTAAAGCCATCGTCATACCTGAAAACGAGTTTATTTGCTTTTCTCATTCACAATAGAATTCATATTAAAAATTTTCCAACTGTGCTATGGAAAATTTTATTTCATTGGAATAGGATTGAATTTATTGTAAAGGTGTGAAGAAGTGAATAATTTTTTTCTTACGCAAGTTTAACAAGGGTGAAGAAAGTTTTCAAGTTTTCCTTTCGCATCATGGGTTCCTCCTTCTTTGTATGAATCTAATCATATTTTTTTCCCTTTTGAATTTGAATTACAGGAAGTGGAGCTTCATAGGAACCATAATCATCATAACAACATTCATAGTCATGGGCATGGGAGTGATGGTCTTATGGCCCAACACTCACCTGCACTTCCCAGAGAAAGTCGGATTTGATGGGAAGGTGATGGTAACCCCTGACCTCTGCTCTGCAGTTCAATTCTATTCGGCCATGCCAAAGTCAAAATATTGAGAGAAAGTACTACATCACTACTACTACTTTCTCCTCCTTACAATGTACAGTAAAAGTAAATCGTAATCTTGAAGGAAAAGAATTTATTATTATTATTATCGATTCAAATATAATTGTTTGTATACTCATGATGTGTGAGTGTGTGTGTTTTTGTGTGTGCTCTGTGCCATTCCGTTGTCCTCCTCATGTACAATGTGTTGGACCGACTTACCGACTCAAGTGTGTTCCACTTATTATTACAACTCGACAAGTTTATCTTTGTCCTAAACTAAATTATACTACCACTACGTACTACTAAATTATAATTATATGTTGTTATACTACTATAAGTACAATGGCTATCAAAAAAATAAAATATGAATGTGTCATCATCACTGTCATTCTCATTTCAGTTTTCTAGCCTTAGCTCCTCGTCCTTTCAGAAATTTTGAGGTATATTTGACCTAAAATTTTGTGAAACACCAGAAATAGGCTTTCAGAAAGTAACGACTGAGTGAATTCCTTTCACTTGCACTCTCCGTACATAAATGTAATGTTGTACTTTCTCCCTTCGCTCGCTTTTTTCACTTTCATTGTACTTGAGAGGTGGAAACGGACGTAGTAGAGAGTAAATGGCAGGCAGGCACTAGGCAGTGCGTCCCTCAGGAATTTCTTAGACAACCATCCCTAGAGGACTTTTCTAAGCCAACCCAGGTTCTCTAATTTTTTTACTTACTTCCTTCGTAGTTACTTCCCCTTCCATTCCATTCAGGCAGATTGCAATAACTACGTACGTACGTACATAGTCGTTGCATTTCGAATCTTAACCCTTTGACGTAGGGAATGCAACTGGAAACGAAGTCCTGGCTATAACAATACGTGCTAAATTGTATGTTCTATTGTGCAATGCAATGCATTTTCATACACATTGAATGAATGTGAGTTGACTTAACCTTTGGTGTATTGCCATTGCGTATTGCCTTTACCGATTCCACAAAATCCTTTCTCTATCCATTTGAAATGAAATTCATTCTTGAGAGTATTGCTCGTGTCGTGCGTGAGTTTCGTTTGTTTGAAACATAAATAGTCCACTCGGCTCCATTCCCCCTTGACATTGAGTTTCCCCGAACGTCACATTATGAGTGAAAACAGAATGAGAGCATTGTGTGTTTTTCCTGCGTAGAGCATAAATGTCTAAAGCAATGATTTGAACGAACACAAAAATATTCCCTTTGTTTTCTAAATAAAACATACAAGAGTTTCGTGCGTTGCGTACAACAGAAAAATCCATTACGATTATGGATATGGATAGAGGAAATTCTCCGAAGTTAAGTTTATCCAGAATGTGATAACGTTTCTAGATAATTCTTCTATGCTTTTTAATTTCAAGGGCAGGTGATTCGCTAGGCCTAATTCCAGAAAATATTATCGCTAAGGGTATTAGTGACCTTGTTCCTGATTATTTTTGAAGTATGAGCTCGCCCATGTTTAAAAATGCGTCATTTTCCCATTTCTCCCTTAAATCAACAGTGATTAGCGAAATGGCGATTTCTATATACGCATTTTCCACAAGGCTAACATGAGTGACCTAGACAGGGCAGCCAGCCGTCTCAGAAAAAGGTGAGTCGAGTAGACTTCGACTCCTAGTTTTAAATTTTTGATGGCATAAATCTGTCAGAATTCTCCGTAAAAAAACTTGTGAAAGTAGGTTACGTTTGGTTGGTTCGGTTCTATAACTTATAGTCATGACAGTTTGACGAGTTAAGCTCTGACTTGACTTGAATCATCAAATCCCCCAACGAAATACGTGAAAAACTCGCCGAATTTTTTCTAACCTTCGAGATTTTGGGAGTTAAAGTGAAAGCACGGCACAAACTGGACTACGCAAAAAAATTAAATCTTCCGCAAAAATGGAAATAAAGCTCTAGATTTACACACAGGCACAGTAAATGCAAATCCGTAAAATATTAGAGATTTAGGAAATTCGGACTGCAGAGAAATGGCAAGGCATAGCACGAGCACGACAGTCTAATCCAGTCCAAAACTCTAGCCACAAAACCAACGCAAGGCTAAGATTTATGCCATTCTTCTCTTCCTGCATAAAATCAATGAAGGACTGAGAAGAAGTGCTAAATGCTAAGCTGAATGCATGAATATGGATTTCCGTGATCACTTCCCTTGTTCTACACCGCACTAATTTTAAAAGGAAGACTGCACTGCCTCAATGGGTCTTGATGAATGGTGATAAGGCAAGGCAAAAGCCTTTCACCTCTAGAATTCTAGAATCTAAAATGTTCGTCGGGCTGCTAAGGCTAACAATGCGGTTCCGCTGGGCGGTCGTTGGTTTGTCTAACTGGCTTGCAGCGAACTGAACTGACTGAGTCATTCCGACCGACACGGGGAAACTCTTTAATTTATTTCACACGATGGAATTAACACACGCTTTTTACTCGTATTTCACTTCACTTCTTCTTTTTTCGGAATGAACTTGAAAAATACGAATTGCCTTTGCCTTTGACTTCGGCTGGCTGCGGCTGCAGCGGGTTTGAGGTGATGAATTTTTTCCAAAAGCTTTCCACAAATCCATTTCAATAATGGATTTTTCTTCTCTTTTTTTCCCACCTTCCGCTTCCTGAGCAAACAGTTGTACCTAATAAAATGGTAATTTATTGAACATGCAAACTTTCATTGTGATTGTGAATTGGTTCCTTATATTCATTTCATTTTTTTCATTCATAGCTTAAAGCTAAGCTCAGGCTTGGCCCATGAATCACAATTAAATCTATTACTCTCTTATTAAATCGAACAAAAATGATGATATATTTTTTAATTTTGATACAATTCTGAAATTTGGCTATTTCATAAGAGATAAAACCTTTTGATTTCAATATTGCTCCAAGTGTGGACAATTGCCTTGCAAATATTTACAAGAATTTTATTAAATTCTACAACGAAAGCGTAAAGTAAAAACTTCAAGTGAGCTGAAAATTGAAGGGAAAAGTACAACTATACTAGTGAAAGTGAAACTATTGGGTTTTGGGTGTCTTGTGCCTTATGTTGATGTTTTGCTGTTTGCTCCTTGAAAAGACACCCGCTTGTTCAAAGTTTTAGTTTTTGAAGCACAGGATCAATTTGTTCAAGATTTTACCAATGTATCCATTCCATTCAAACTACTACAAAACTTCTCCCTTCTGTAGAAAAGTAAAAACGGAAAGAAAAGTAAGAAAGTAGAAACTAAACTCAACTTCAAGGGGAAGGAAGATTTTTCTTATTCATAGGAATGAGTCGCAAGCAGCAGTAGGGTCGCGTGAAAAAGATTCTTGAAAAACAAGAGAAGAAGTGGGAATAAGAAATGGAATATATTGTCTTGACGCCGCGCCGCACTTCTTCAATTCTGTCTGTCTCTGGTTTCTCCTTTCATTTCTTCACTTTCACATTATTTGAGAAAAGGAAACTTTGTATTTGGTTTTTGAGAGTTGGGGATGACGATGAAATCTCAAGGTGATAATCATTTTTTGAATGAAGCTGCTGCTGCTGCTGCACCAGTACAGCAGGGAAAGGAAATATAGTTTCAGTTTCAGAAACAAATTCATATAGAAAGAGAAGTGCAACGCAACGCAACTGAGGAAACAAAGACTAGGGAATAACTTATCAAAAGTTCTGCAACAATTATGAGTGCCCTGAGACCCCCAGGATGTAATTCGAGAGAAACATAAATAATTGGTTTGAGATTCTCGGAATTCTCCCCACTTCTTATTGACTCAAGCTATCGTCTTCCATCAAAATTTCACATCTCTTGCAATTTCATTCCAGAGCATTTGTTTATATTTCCTGTGGATCCATTTTGATGATTTTTATGTACTCAAAATTCAATAAATATATCACATCATATAGTACCAGGCAAATATTCAAGGGTTTTCATGGCAAGTAGGCTTCCGGGAATTCGGTATAATCTGCAACCCGTATTTTCCTGTATATCTGTATGCGTCCAAAGCTTCCTGTCCTTAATCCCTTAATCTCTCGGAACTTCTTATCTGAGACGTGAGGTGACTCAATAACTTTAATTATTATCCTCTCAGCTCAGCCCAGCCCAGCTGTTTGCTACTTATTGACTCAAGCTATCGTCTTCCATCAAAATTTCACATCTCTTGCAATTTCATTCCAGAGCATTTGTTTATATTTCCTGTGGACCCATCTTGATGATTTTTATGTACTCAAAATTCAATAAATATATCACACCACATAGAAACAGGCAAATATTCAAGGATTTTCATGGCAAGAAGGCTTCCGGGAATTCGGTATAATCTGCAACCCGTATTTCCCTGTATATCTGTATGCGCCCAAAGCTTCCTGTCCTTAATTCCTTAATCTCTCGGAACTTCTTATCTGAGACGTGAGGTGACTCAATAACTTTAATTATTATCCTCTCAGCTCAGCCCAGCCCAGCTGTTTGCTATTCCTTTCCTTTGAGGCTTAAATCCGGAAACTAAGTATATCTTCCGGTAGAGCATTCTTAAGAAGTAGAATATGCAAAGAACTTTATTAGCCAATAGTTTAAAATTTCGAAACCGATTCATGTGAATTTAGTTTCTCTAACTACGAATTGGATCAGGTGGGCTGTCAGGTTCGATACATCAAGATTCGACTACTACTGGAGGTCTTAGGCTCAAAGCCTTAGCCACGTACCCTTTGCTGCTTGCTATATATTTTTAGGTGGAAATAAGAGGCATTGGTAGAACATTAATTCGGATTTGATTCACTCCGAAGTCAAGTTGCGTTGCGTTGCAATGCAACCATGGAGTCATTGGAGCAGATTGTGAAAGTATTGCTTCCCAGATGTTACACCCTGATTTATAACTTTTACTCCTCGTGAGGCTCCTACATTATCAAATAGTTCTTTAGCTTTAGTTTTAGCTCAAGTCTCTAGGCCCCATTATAAAAAGCCTTTAACAGAATTCTAATCCATTGCTAGGCTATCATAATGTTTTATCATGTGAAGAACTCCAACGATTACCTGGCCCAGAAGTAAAAAATTCAGTCTATGGCTATAGACACCTTTACATTGCTTTTTTATTACATTGAATTTCTCTTTCTTTTATACCTGGAAAGATAAATGTTTTATTAGCATTAGCAGCGTATACAGTAACGTAGTTTATACAAAAGTTTAGTTCATTTGAAAGCATTTTGAACACCGCATGTAACAAGTATAAAAATCTAGCAGAATCTGCTAAAGACATTAAAGCTTATAAATTGCACATATGATTTCATGGGACATGATATTAGCATCTAACATAAAATAATAAATAAAAAATTCGATGAATAAATTATATACTTTATAGTTTCAGTCCTGTTGCATTTTTACACGCCCTGAGTTCCAGCGAAAGGGATTTTTGTACTGAAGGTAATACCATTGGTGAACGGTCACTTTTTCTCACTTTCACTGTCATTATTATCCCGTGGTTTATAAATTCACTGCCACTTACATGCCTGAAATTTGTATCCATTCCCAAAGCAATAATATTAAGGACTGACCGGCCTTGCCTCGGACAAGGACAAGTCAAATGCTTCCAAGGTGACCTTTTCCACTTGTCACCTATAGTTTACATTTATAGGAACACTTGATCGCTTTTATGGCTAAGAGCCTGACTGTTCCTAATTCCTTCAACTTGGACTGAAACCACATCGATGGGTTTCTGCTGGACAAGACGTTTGCTACTGCTCTTGTTTAAAGAAGAAGAAGAAGTAGAAGAGTGGACGGCGATCTCGTCTTCCCCATTCCCCATGTCAGGACAAGTTGGAAGAATGGAGGGTGAAGGTTCTTTGGACATTTTCACTCTTTCGTCTTCGTCTTTTGCAAAGGAAAAGGATTCCAAGGGAAACTCCTGCTCCGGTCGTAATAAATATCAATAGCCCCATCAGGATAATTCCTAGACTTCCATGCAATTTGCTCACAAATGTTCCATTCTCAGAGACAACCCACGAATCTTCCACTTCTTCTACTTCAATACTTCCAATTCCATTTCTTCCTCTTCGTCTTTCCTCTTCTGTCAAATTTTCATCAGGTGGAAAACCTCCTCCTCCTCCTGCTGCCAGTTCGCGGCTAAATTCTTCAACTGCAACAATAAGGAAAGATAATTTTATTTAGTTCTGTTCAAAGAGAAATTGAATTTGCTCCAATGGCTCAAATTATTTACTCGATAATTATTTATTTGTTTTCTTTTAGGACCAAATTTGCCCGTGTTAACTGAATAAAGGTCAACTTAAAAGGTTGTGGTCTTAATCCATAAGATTCTAACGAAGGAAAGTTGTTTGGAAACTTGGTTGGTTTGCCATGCCCGATCTTGTGTGAATGTCTCCATAAGGAATTGAGCTCTCTAAAATTTCCCAACCTGAACAGATGGTTGAGGCTGGAAAGGAAGTAAATCTCTTCGGAGGGAATAGCCTGCTACTAGAAAAGGACTCGCATCGCGTCGCGCAGAGAGAAGTCAACAAAGTAGTTTCGAATAGACTGAAAGGTAAATTTAACACGCGTTTGGAATACTTTATGGGAAATTTTGACAGAGTCATTTAGACTCTAGGGCAGTGCAACACTCTTCCTCAAGTATTAGGAGAAAGGGTATGCAGATGGCTAGAATTGTCTTGGCTCGGGGTAGCTATGGCTATGCGTCACCTCCTTAGTTATATTTTATACTGGGTGCTAGTTCTAGTACTAGCTACTTCTTCCATCATAGGCATAGGGCAGAAAATGATATCTAATTTAGCTTTAATTTAGTATGATGAAGAAATGAGTACTACTAGTCCTACAATGTTCATGTGTGAACATACTAAAAACGAATTTTCTTTCCTTCTCTTCTTTTAACGACATTATCAGAAAATCTAATGTAGAATACTTCACTTGACTTGGCTTTCCAACTTTCACATTCATTCGAGAAGAGATGGAAAAACCACAGTAGCAACTACAGATATTCGAAACAATACAAATTCTATAGCCTTGATTCAAATTTAAATACTTTAGTACAATACATATTGTATAATTTCTTGGTCACGTTAGCCAAAAATTGTGCTTAGCTAAACTTCTTGCATTTTTGCGTTTTCACTCACTCTAAATTTTTATTTGTTAATTCAATCTAATTTCGCACTCACGTACACAGTGAGGAACGAGAAGAGATGGAAAAATCGCAGTAGCAACTACAGATATTCGAAACAATACAAATTCTATAGCCTTGATTCAAATTTAAATACTGTAGTACAATACATATTGTATAATTCCTTGGTCACTTTAACCAAAAATTGCGCTTCTTGCATTTTTGCGTTTTAACTCACTCTAAATTTTTATTTGTTAATGTAATCTAATTTCGCACTCACGTACACAGTGAGGAATCTGGATTTATAACAAAAAGACTAAAGTTCCCCATTCAACCCAGGAGGCAAAAGTAGTAAAGTTGAGTGAAAGTGATATCAAAACCAGATGAGTGAGCCAGCCTCACCCGCCATTTCACTTTGCTTTCTCTCGAGTCAAAAGTAAAAGTAGGAGTAGCAGTTGCATTGGCAAAGAAAGAAAGGCGGTATGAGGATCTAGTTTCTCCTAATGCTCAACTCGCCTTCCTTAATGGAAACTTCCTATTTCCATCTTTCTCCTTCTTCACTTTCAATTGTATTTGATCTACCGACCCCGTCTTCCTTTCTCAGCCAAAACGACTTCCAAAAACAAAGGAAGGTTTAAGTTGCTTTTCCTTCTTCCAAAAACTCCAGAGCCAAGCTACATAGGCTTAGCCAAGGTCGCTCAGTTCAAGTGTCTTTTCAACCCAACGGATTTCTAATTGCGGTCTCACTCTATAACCTAAACCAATTGAGTGCATGAGTCGGGCTCAACAGCAAGGACATTTAAATCGAGTAGACATAATCCTTTCCTTCTCCCGACGGAACTAAAGTATTTTTCTTTCCTTTTCTCTTGGAACTTTTTGCGAAAATTGACAAATCCATCTCTACAGAGTATCTTGTGCCATGCATGCCAAGGGTTGTTATGTAGTTGATTGGCACTCATCTCGAAGTCAATGATCAGTNAAATTGACAAATCCATCTCTACAGAGTATCTTGTGCCATGCATGCCAAGGGTTGTTATGTAGTTGATTGGCACTCATCTCGAAGTCAATGATCAGTTCTTCCAACCTAAATACCCCTTGTTTTGGCGGCTATGGCTAGTGTCGTAGTTATTATTATAAATAAATGGAAAGTGCTAACATGGTGGTCTCCGCCACAACAAACATTAAGGGCATCCTTACTCATCAGCCGACCGCCGTGTACTTTGGTGCGTAGTGCCCATAAAAAATAAGATGACTTGGGTGTAAGTGCTTTGCAAGGTTGATGAGATTGTGAGCTCTGATGATATTGCGTAATTATGAAAAAAGTAGTAAGCAAAGCCACAGCCACTATTTGTTCAGTAGGTGGCCTGGCCAGGCCTGGTGTTATTTTCAATATCAATTCTAAATTTTACCGTCCACTTTCTTTTTCAGCAGATTGTAAACCAAACAGTGTTATAAAACTTGTCGTTAACCCGAAACTTGTGCCAACGTGGGCACGAGATTTTCTACTATCAGTTGGATTTATTCAAGGTGCTAAAGATTGTCAAGATCTTGGATTTTTCCTCTTGATGCCCAGTGAACCGTAGTGATTTGGTCAATGGCAAATGACTTTCAGTTCATTATTACTCCCTCCTAGGTTTACGGCCCCATAATTTTCTTTGACTGTCAAGCAATGACTATGAAAACGCATAATAGGAATCTCATTTCTTTGACTTTCTCTTCTCTCCTCTTCTTCTTTTCTTTCAACAAACTCCCCAAAACGAAAAGAACAGCTGGAGTTTCCAACATCTTCTCATCTTTCCTCCAACCATATTTTCATATGCAAAAAAGGGAAGAGCACAAGATAATGAAGTCGTTACTAGGCTCTGAGAGACTCCCGACTTGGATTTTCAACTAATCCGCAATGATTGGTTCACTGCCTCGTTTCTCACTACTCTGCTCTGGCCAAATACAAACGGGTACGTACGTACGAAAAAAGAAATGCTTCGTAGGCAGGCCCACATACAAATTTTGCGAGGAAAAAGTATTCATATTTCTATTCTAACACGAAAACTCCTTCAATTTTTGCTGCTTTCGCTTACCTTTGTACTTGGCTTACATTTTACAATTTACATTTTTTGTGACAAAAGTCAAGATCAGTTTTCTGTGAAGAAAATTGAAAGATTTACTTGAAATTTTTGACTAGACAAAAACATGTTGTGAAAGGAGAGATGTTTTCTTCGAATT
>WJEZ01003147.1:0-11496 GCA_009869925.1 Thalassaphorura encarpata
TTTTGCTATCCTCTTGTCGATCAGGATCCTCAATAATATCAATCACTTTGCTGTTCTGTCTTCTCATACTCTCAAGAGCTTTTTTCATTTCCTTGTCATCGGATTTTGCACAATCCGAAAATAAATCCTTCAGCACAGGAAGTCTATCCCGATGAAAATAATGGGATTGGAAAAATTTTGTCCAAAATTGTGATTCGTCCATTTGGGATGGAACACACTCAGCATGTTTTCGGCGAACGGCTGGATACGTTTTAAAAATGGAATCTAGGAGATCAACTGTTAAATTATATGTGATTCCATTAGCTCCATCAGTCGATGGTTGTAGTCCGGACTAGAAAATAAGAGAAATTGTAGTTTGTAATAATAATTTAAGCCAGAAAGGTTTTACAAATAGATTAATACCAAAAATCCTGATGAAACGCCAACATTTTGAGGTTGAATGGGTTTTTTCTGTTGCATATACTGAGGAGCATGGACAGTCCAAAATTCCTCCGAGCTGATGACCTCGTCTGTCACCAGATCCTAATAAAAAATCCATTAGAATTTATGGTGTTATTAATTTTATACTGTTTATCTGATGTGCTTACCTTATACATTTGAAATAGAATAGGATTATCTGCTAAAATTCTATTTTTCTCCTCCAATTCCCGATTTAATTTTTTTCTAAATTGTGGGAGCAACTGAATCAAATGCTCTTTGACTTGATTTCTATCATATATTTGATTTGCTTGACCCCCAGGATGAACAAATTGAAATGTAAATGTTGTATTGTCATGAAGAACAATTTGAAGCTGGATTTTAGGTTTTCCTTCAGGGGAAATTTTTTGTGATTTGATATCAGCATAACGATGAGAGAGAGTGACTGTGTCCCGATTTCCTTGAATCCAAATCAAACGCTCAGACATGATGTACAAATGTCCTTCATCCTTTTTATATTTGACGTGCCCAATTTGCATGAGCACATCTTCGGAAGATGTCATTTTCTCGATGACCCAAGTAATCACAGAACAAAAACTTTGTCACTGAAAACAACTGCAATTTAGAATTTAAAGGAACCAAAAATACAAGACGTCTCTTCCGGTGACTCGGATTCACGGGTAGTTTCAAATCTAACGCTTGGCCTGACCCCGATGCGATGAGCGTAAATCTATGCATCTTCAATATTTTGTATTTCTGTGAATTTCTTTGTCCAAATAAGGAAACAACGTTCCCAGATTTATTCTAGAATATCATTAACGAACCGTAATAATTATTACAGTATCAAATACAAGGGATGAAATAAATGTTAACATATAAAACATTTTTATAAACTGTAAAATCCTTAACAAGGTGAAGAAATTAACTTCTTCAGTATAGAGCTGAGCAGGCTCAAAGCCCTAGCCCATAAGTAAATTGAACAACTGGAGCTTTAATACTGTTGTCTTTTCGAGTTTTCTTGATGGGCAATGGAGCCGCCGTCGCCGTCGCTGTTACAGTATTATTAATTACAAACGTTTCGTTCCCCATTTGGAGATGAGAATGAGCACAAGTACTTTCTGCTGTGGTTGCATTTGGAGTTGGCTTTTTCCTCTTTCGAGCCGCCCCTGATTCTGATTTTCTAGATTCCGATTGCGCCCGTGCCGCTCGTGGCTTCGACTGTGTTGATGCTGATTTTCTATTCGTGGCTCCATGGAGAGCTGAGCAGGCTCAAAGCCCTAGCCCATAAGTAAATTGAACAACTGGAGCTTTAATACTGTTGTCTTTTCGAGTTTTCTTAATGGGCAATGGAGCCGCCGTCGACGTCGCCGTTACAGTATTAATTACAAAAGTTTCGTTCCCCATTTGGAGATGAGAGTGAGCACAAGTACTTTCTACTGTGGTTGCATTTGGAGTTGGCTTTTTCCTCTTTCGAGCCCCTGATTCTGATTTTCTAGATTCCGATTGCGCCCGTGCCGCTCGTGGCTTCGACTGTGTTGATGCTGATTTTCTATTCGTGGCTCCATGCATGACTCTTCTGTGTTTGATAGCCTTGGCCCGATTTGTAAACAATTCGTCACAATAATCACATTCAAATGGGACTTTTGGTGTTCTGGGCAGTGGAAGGAGACCATGGACAAATGGAGCAGTGTTGTAATATGATAAATGTATATACTCCGCAGCATCGCCTTCTCGTCTAATGTGTCCATCAAAATCCCACTTGGAAGTGAATGTTTCCCCACAGTTGCCTTAAAGAAAAATGGTAACAGATAAAACTTTGATTCATCATTCCAAATTTATTAAGAACCATACTATTCGCATATCGTGCCATTACATAAAGAGAAAACTGAATTAAACAATCGAATTAACTGGTGACATTGTCAAATCTAATCCACAAATAAATATCAGAGTAATTCTACGTTTACTCACATGTCATCTCATGCATTTTCCTTTTATGATCTTGTAAACGCCTCAGCCCACCGTCAATCCATATTCCGCACACATCGCAATTATAGTCCCATCTTTTCTGTTGCTTAATAACTGGAACATGATTATCCGTGGATGAATGACCAGTAAAATCAGGAGTACTCGGACATTGAGAATCATTAACATTATTAGGAGTGATTGGCACGTTCCAGGTTAAATTCAGATTAGCAGTCAGTTCTTGTTCTGGTGGTGAATCAGGAATTTCTTGGGCGCTGGCAATTTACAAACAGATAATAGATTATGTAATATGTAACATGTCTGGTAAATTGAAGAAGCCAGGGATCTCATTTCAAGTTTGTATTTGTTTAACTCGAACTCAAGACTCAAAGAAAATGCGGATAAGGAGGCGCTGATGCAATCTGGGAAGGCTAGGCAGACTGAACTCAGCTAAATAAAATCCTCATTGGAACAACTCAGATTTCTTCTTCTAGACTCCCAGGAGTCCGAAATCAATTATGGTATTACATTACTGGCTTCATTCGCAAAGGAATTTCCCAATTTGCATGCATTACGCAATCTTTCTGCGTCAGCTCTGCACCAACGACTCCGGCTCAATTATCCTATTCTTTGAATGTTGACAATTCTTCTAATTAAATTAACTCAAATTATCATTATTGCTACTTAATTTTCGACTAAAAGACTAATTCTTAATAGAATCCCATAATGGAATGTTAATTTACCACTCGTAAACAGATTAAAAAGATATTTAAAAAAATAACAGGTTAAATTTGGTTTGCTGACATATTGCTTAATCACTGAAACTTCTGGATAAATGTCTTAAAAATAGGAGTACTTACAGAGTCGGGCCCATACACGCGATCCATCCATCAAATAGTTACTCCCCATCCTGGGTCATCGTAAGAAATAGCTTCACCGACTGGTGTCGGCCCAGTCCCTGGATTGTCAGCTGGAACAAAAGTGTCTTCCATACCAGCGCCAGCGTCATAGTGCTCTTGCCCACCCAAACCCAAATCATCTCTGGACTCTCCGTAGTATCCAGAATCGTCTTCACCATTCACACTCATTCTGGACACAGTTGAAGTAGAAGAATTAGAGCTTGGATAAAGATTGGAGTTCCAGAGTTGCTGAAATTGGGTTTGATTTTGATTCCTGGACTGCATCTCATCGAAAAGACCACAGTAATACTGAAACTGGAGTGGAGTTTTTGTCCCAGGATAAAGAACTGGATAGACAAGGCGTAATTTACGTTTAGGCTTGTTTCCAAGATTAAAAATATGAAAAAGTCAGCTTACCAATAACATTATTATGGGATTTCTGTTGAACTGTCCCATTCCCATTTACATTTGAACTTGGGGAAGTAAATGAAAGAATGCTGCTGCTGTGGCCATGGCTGCGACGGAGGCTCATCCTCTCTCCTGAACTCCATTACCTCGAATGATTCTTTGACTTGACTCTAGAGTCTTGAACACCAGATCCAGGCTTCTGCTGCTAATGTTAATTTATGTATGCGTTTACATTCTATTTTAATTCAAAGGCCAGATGAGAGGTCCAGATTGAAGTACTGGACAAAATTCCCAAGACTCGGTATTGTTGGTTTGTCCATGCCCTGACTCAGAGTCTGATTTTGAGGGTTTTGTTAAATTCAAATCCCTGACGAGTGAAACGAGAGACCCACCCAAGGTCAGAACAAGTCATTACAAACAGAGTAGAAAGTTATTTGTAATTCAAAGTAATAAAAATGTGAGAACGTTATTCTAATTTAACCTTATACACTACTGTATATCAAGTATCATTGGCTTGAGTCATTTACCCTACCCAGTGATTATGATGTTGAGAAAGTCATCCACCCGATCGCGATCCAAATAGGACTGGACGGATGATGGGCTTTTGGTCACACTTCTGTAACTGAACTGAATACTGTAAAAAAAAGATACGAATACGAACTGTTTTCCCAAAAGTTGATTATCCAGATATGTAAAATTATCCAACTAAAAACCAATGTCAAGTCGGCCAAAGTCAGCTTCGCTCTAGAAGCACTCCGCGTGCGTTTCCGTCGCTGTGATTCAAGGGTTTCAAAACCTGTGCTGCTCATGAGACATGGNCCAAAGTCAGCTTCGCTCTAGAAGCACTCCGCGTGCGTTTCCGTCGCTGTGATTCAAGGGTTTCAAAACCTGTGCTGCTCATGAGACATGGTTTATGAGGTTCTTTAATTCATATCCGATAGTGTTTTTGGAATTTTTCTAAGTTAATACTAAATTTTACTTAGGTCATATTGTAGTACAGGTCACGTCAATGTACAGGCATGATTGTTCAAATTCCCCTGAAAGGTCATGACCGAGGCGTCATTTCTTTCACAATCTGATAATTAGTCTCAGCGAAATGCAACAAAACTCTTATTTTACAGTATTCAATCGATATTGGAAATTGGATACAGAGCAAACTTTGCCAAAGCCAAATGATTGAAGTTTTCTCAAGGTTCGAATAGCTGTTGTCAGTTTTGGTAGAATTGTTTGATTTGGTCTTAAGAAAATTACGTATTCATTACATTCCAGCGATTCAATTAGATTAACACGTTTATGCAAACAAAGTCTGATTGCCTTTAGTCATTAGTCGCAATGTTTGCCAATGAATACCCAATTTAGTCAAATAGAATGACAGAGAGATTTTATCGCATCTGAATCTGAGAATTCTGCGCTCCTGTTATAAAAGGTAATCAGAAGAAAACGCAACAGTTCATTCCGCAGTTTTGGTCAAATTGAAATAAAATGTTGTCAACCACGGCCATCGTTATAATCGACTGGACTTTCAGACTAGGGTCCTTCATGAAGATCCATCCTTACGAGTGGGATTTGGAGAAAAGAAACATTGACTGTGACGAAAAACAAGCGAATTTATTTCAGCTGGCTCTTTGTAGTATTCGTAACATTTGCCCATACAAGTTACATTGTGAATCGTCAAATTCAATCCTGGTTTTACCCAGATATGACCATTTCGAAATCTCTGTTTCAAGTCTTTTATGTTCTGGCTTCTCATCTCGGAACCATGATCGCAACTCAATTGTATCTTCGACTCTATGAAACTGCTGATTTTGTGACCAAATTTCTGCAATTCGATCAACGTCTCACAGGTAAAAAACATTATTTGCATAAAGCATAAATTTTGTTCATAGTTATTGGCCATTCTTTCCTGATACTTTATTCTTGACAGAGTTGTACCAGCACAAACGAAATTTAAAAATGGACAAGTTGACCTTTACCATGATTTTGTTCTTGATGCAATGTCCAGCAAATTTGACAGGGATTGTCTCAATATTCTTAAACAATCCTTATGAGTCTGAAACATGGTTTGTGTCCTTGATTGATGGGGACAGAAAGGAATACAAATTCATGGTTTTGCTTGAACTCTTTGTGCATATTTATATATGGGCTGATATATTTTTATTTGTCGTCCCTACATTTGCATTCCTATGCACGACTACCCAATGGATTCAACAGCTGAGGTAAAAAAATCAGTCCACTGATTGATTTTTAACCTAATTAACTTTTATGAATAACCAGATATCAGCATATGCTTTCAATGGACACGATTCCAATAAAATATTTGACGATTCCGGCACTCCGAGAGCATAAGACCGTAATGAAATTGTACAGATCCTTTGAAATATTAACAACACGATACAACGATGCATTTGCGTATTTGACTCTCCCACAGCAAAATACAAATTCCTTGATCATGATGGGAACAAGTCTGTATGCATCATTCAAATTTTATGGGAAACTTAGTTTCGAAGCTTATTTGGTTTTTCCGTCTACATTGATTGCAATCTATATTTATTCATCAGTCCTCTTCAATTTTTCAGCTGCTATTAACAGTGCAAGTATTGATTTTATTCACTCTTGGATTTATTCCGATTCGGTTGACAGAGTCATGACAAAATTCATCAAGTCTTGTGCTGGACTAAAAATTAGAGTTGGATTCTTTTTTGACATTCAATCTCATACATTTGTTACGTACATGTCAACGATATTCAATTTTGCGATAAATCTTCTTCTTTCATTTTAAGTTAGAGTATAATAGTTCTTCTTCGGGTAGCTATTATATCAAAGTACACGTTCATTATTTATTCAACATTGACATTTGCTTACTTCTCTGGTAGCTGTTCACCTTTAGAGCCTTAAGCGTTTGTAATGGTACGTAAAATTAGTTTACGCTTCATTTATTGGAAAATGAATAAAAAATTGTACATGAAACACAAACAGCATGTTGTCGGGCTTGATACGAATGTAATTACAACCTACGCGTGAACTACGAAACACTGAATATTTAAAATCCTATTATTCATGAGCGTTTCACATTCCTAATTATGGCTTACATTGGCACACACTGACATCCCAGTAAAATTTATTGATGGTCAAGACGGACTGTGATGTTTGCTGTACAGTCTAAGTTACATTGGCTTGAAATTCTTGAACAAATTATTCATTGGGAATTCTTTGTAATTTGCGTTTCAGAATCGAACTGCTAGAAGCTAACTCTTTTTTTGGGAACATGTCTACTCTGCCTCGTTGAAACCTATTAGTAAGAAACATGGTCTAATTGTTCCCCAAAATAACCATTTTGGCGTTCGAAACCAATAAAATGCCCACAACCCTTGCTACCTGACCTTAGTCAAGAATTTACTTGTTCGAAATGTTAACCTCCACGTCAATTTCCATGATATCCTGGACATTGAAATGGACATCTTTTCTAAAAATTCATCCTTACGACTGGAATCCAGAATCTTTGACTTTGAGGATCAGTCCAAAGAAAAGTGTGTTCCTTAGATTTGTAGCTGTAGTTGTGATTATGCATATTCATCTCTGCATCGTCCTCTTTCGTCAGTTTCGCTCCATCATTCAACCAAATGTTCCTATTTCTCAAGTTATCTTTCAAGTGTTTTTTGTCCTCGCTGCCAATTTAGGAACAATGATAATTTCACAAATCGCCTTCAGGCTGGAAGGCAATGCAGATTTTATTACAAAATTACTGCATTTTGATAAAAAGCTCTCGGGTAAGATGCACACTTAAAATACTATTTAGTCGTACATTTTTGAAGTTGTGTTATTTGTGGAACTGTCAGAGTCATACCTTTTGGAATCCAAGAAAAAACTTGATGGAACAGCTCTAATCATGATTATATTTGCGATTCAAGCACCAAGTAATATTTTCGGACATTATCTGCTTGTACCTCAATAATCCTGAGGAATCTCAAACGTGGTATATTCATTTGATCCCCGGGGAGAAATCAGGGTACATTAAACTCATGGTCCTCATCGAAATCCTTGCTCACATTTATTTCTGGAGTGCGGTACTTTATTTCGTGATGCCCACTTTTGCATTCCTTTGTTCATCTACACAATGGGTTCGACAACTCAGGTGAGATTATGCAAATTAGGAGAACATAAGATAAAATTGTAACACAATTTTCACCAGATTTCAAGAAGTCAACTGCCTAGGGGCAATTTCAACCAAAATTACGACAAATAATAATCTTCGTCAGCATAAAGACCATCATGAGGGTTTATCGTTCATTTGAACTTCTTACGAATCAATATAACGAAAGTTTTGTGTCCATCGTACTTCCACAGCAAAGTTTAAATTCCCTCATCATGATGTCTACGAGTCTGTACGGTTCGGTCAAATTTTATGGAAAACTGAATTTCTTGGCATATTTGATTTTTCCTACAACGGTTTTCGCGATTTATATTTATTCTATTATTTTGTTCAATTATTCAGCAGCTATTCATACGTCTAGCTTGAATTTTACACATTCATGGTACTTTCACGGTTCTGAGAATAGAGCGATGTTAAAATTTGTAAAATCCTGTAGAAATCTTCATATTAGAGTTGGGGACATTTATAACATTACGCGTCATACTCTGATTACTTACGTGTCAACGACACTCAGTTGTACAATTAATTTACTCTTGAGACTTTTAAAATGACTTTAGGACGATTACCGTGCCTTCGTTTGGAAATAATATCATCGGTCTTGTCAGATATTGGAAATCAGTTGAATATTCTTGGAAAAGGTCTAAACGTAAAGTGTCTTTGACGAATCATTAATTTATTTATCACAAATTGTTGTACAGTTATTCTTATGAAAGCATTAAAAGAGCACCATTACTTTCCCCATGGAACAACCATGTCATGATTAATCACTTTCATCGTCAGTTTTCTTAGCCGCCTTTGTTGACCCCTTTTTCTTCTTTTTTCGTTTCAATTTGACCTTTGGTTTTGTCCCTCTTGTTGCACCTTTACTTTTGCCTTTCTTTCCATTCGCATCATTTTTGAGCTTTGATCCTTTCCTCCGATGTCCTCCTTTCTCAGCTGCCTCTTGTTTTTCCAACTCATCTCGATCCAACATCATCCTCGTGTAAGAATCGTAAGGAAATTCCTTGCACCATTGCCCAGTACATAATTCTTCTCCACATTCCTTGCAAGATTTGACCCTTGTTTCCGTGACCCCTCTTTTATTCTTGGAAACGATGATACCCAAAGAAGCCAGGTTAGCTGCTGAGCCTGGGATTCCTGAGCTCGTAGCTTGTTGCTGTTTGGCCTCTTGTCTTGATGTATGAAGTTTTAATTTGCCTAATTCAACGAGTCGACTGAAAATATCTTCTTCAAGTTTATTTTTTGGACGAGCCATTGTCAACATTCTCCAATTGATGTCTACAGCTGCCAAATCCTCTAATCGAACTGAACGCATACTGGGCGGTACTGGGTCACCGTACGTGAATTGATGTTTCGCTTTTAATCGAGCATCCTTTTTCGTAAAAGTGAAGGAAAAATCTGTATCTCGAACTTTTGAGTCTTCTGGTCGAACCTGTCAAAATAATTTAGTAAAAAAGGAACATTGGAAAATTGAATAAAATTTTAATTACTAACCTTTTCAGGGCGGATTTTAAATTCAGGGATTTTATCAAAATATTTTTCAAATTCTTCCTTTGTTTTTATTTTCACTTTTGATAAATCCAAAATTTGATTTGGTTCTTTTTTCTTGTTGATCAAATCATCAAGTTTGAACGCCATGCAATAAAATAAACTTTAATTAACTTAATGCAAGATTAGTAATCAGGTAGTTTTTCGGATTGCAAAAAATAACAAAGTTTGGGAAAATTCTCTCGTTATAAACACAATTTAGACGAGACCACCCAAATTTGGAGCATAGCTGTCAATAATCACTCCTGTCCAGGAAAATGTAGTGCAGTAGTGCAGTGCAATGGCCTGACTAAACTGGCGAAAGTCAGAAACAGGACAGAAAACTATGGCAAAATCGATCTAATCTGTTCAGGCGATGCATACAGAAAATCCAGTTTCTATTCACGTTCACAAAAATAAGCCAACCCGTTTCCCTCGCGTGCGAAAATGTTTGGCTACTTGGCCTGTCGTGATTAAAGCATTAGGGAGGAGGAGAAGTAATAATCCTGATGTCTATTACCCCTACTGCGCTTCAGATATAAAATAATGCTCAGAAATCTGGAATGAAAATGAAATGACACATCACATTAGTTCGCCGTTCCACTTGGCATGGGCACTAGGCACCGAGTATCGCGAAAGGAGATTGAAACTTGCAGAAAATCATAAATCGATCCTACCTTCTAGATTCTAGAAAATGATAGAAAAAGATGTTCTGCAATCAAATTAATTTGAACAATTCTCTCCTGCTGATCTATTTACCGAAGTAGCAGTATAGTAGTGACATTCATTCATTTCATTGGAAAATTGACAGGTCCAAATAATAAATCACGTCCACCCAGATCGACCTTTGAAGAAAGATATCAAAGGCATTGTCATTGTCATGATGAGATATGCAATTATTTTTCCATTGCACATATCCACTGACAGCTGGTACAAAATTACAAATACGAATCAGTTCCGTAGGGGGCATTAGGCGTACGTCATGAGACATGGCCGAGGCGTAACATTACTAAGGCTACAAAATTCATATGCATATTTATTTTCCAAAAGCTTCGGACTTATAAAATGTAATATACCTGTTATGTCAAATTTATTTCTAAATTTCGACGCACGCTAGCCAAATTGGCACTTCAAAATTCAAAATTGTAATGAAGAAATAAAACCAAAATATAAATTCTAAAGAACGATTGTGATACATGAATGCTTTGCCTAATGAACGCCACAAAATACGAATGATTTTTCAGCTCAAGCATTGCTGACATTAAGATTGAAGTACTAAAATTCTAAGGTAATCTACAACTTATAAAATGTAATATACCTGTTATGTCAAATTTATTTCTAAATTTCTACGCACGATAGCCAAATTGGCACTTCAAAATTCAAAATTGTAATGAAGAAATAAAACCAAAATATAAATTCTAAATTTAAGGACGATTGTACTATACATGGATGCTTTGTCTAATGAACGCCACAAAATACAAATGATTTTTCAGCTCAAGCATTGTTGACATTAAGATTGAAGTACTAAAATTCTAAGGTAATCTTTACATCTAATATTTCAGGAAACTATTTTGAATGTTAGATAAGGTAGTTTCATACACATTATTAGCTTTGTTTCTCTTATACCATACAGTCATTTGCTCTTTTAACATTATCGCATCACAATGTTACAAAATTGAAGAGGTAAGAGACGAGAGTCAACTTGATGCTAATTATCAGATACAAAATTTCAACAGAAAAAATCGAGCTTGGATCTGATGAAGATTTGAAAAATATCGTGAAAAGGTCTGTCGTTTCACCACTGCACTGATTGAATGAACCAAGACTCAATGAACTCTAAAAACGATAAGAACTCACAACAGAAATCCAAAGTTTGGTTTGATTTGGTTAAATCTGCTCAAGACGCAAATAGAAAGGACGCAAAGAACCAACAGAATCAAGAATCGGAAAGGACAAGAAAGAATTTGATTCAGCAGCCCACTAATTCCGCAAGAAAAGGAAATTCAGATGTAACTGATAATTCTGCTGATGGTTGGAAAGCATTTTGGAATAAGGCTCTGGCAGAGGAGGAATTAAGAAAATCTAAACATGATGACTCCGTAGACTCCATAGACTCCGTTGACTCAGCCAATG